>PVLA01009759.1:23658-71182 GCA_004027455.1 Hydrochoerus hydrochaeris | reverse complement strand
TGCGTCCACCCCGCGCGGGCGTGGGAATGAAGAAGCCGCTGCGAGGAGCGAGGAAGAGTTGGGGTTGATCCCCAGCTGGCCTCCGGGCCGCCCTCCCTGACCCTGAAGGTAAACGCTTCCTTCCCTGCGGCCTTGCCCGACCCCGCAGCCCAGACTGTTCGCCCCTTGACTCCCGTCAGCCTTTTAGTCTGGGACCTCAGCCGTTGCCTGTGGCGTATTTCTCTCCAAAACCCTAACTACTGCAATCTCTAACTGGAGCCTTTCTACAGCGACTGATAATTCGCCTCAGTCACCAAGCATCAAACCATTTTTCCATTCCCTCGCGAGTTGGCGCGACTCTGCCCCGGATTCTGCGGCTCGCGACTGTTTCCTCCCCTGCAGATCCACTCCACACCCGCGATTTACCGCGCACGTCTGAGCTGGGGTTGATCCGATGTAGGCTTCACAGGTACAGGCGGGCCAGGTGCGCACCTGGAACCCCAGAACTGAGGAAGCTGAGGCACAAGGCTGTAGACTTTGAGGCCAGGCCCTGAACTTGGCTAAACCTCTCTCAGCTTTTTTTTAAAAGGAGGCTGGACTGTAGCTCCGTGATAGAGCATTCCTGGGTTCTGTTCCTGGTGGTGCAAAACTAATTATTTTATTTTGTCTTTTTGAGACAGGGTCGCACTATGCAGTTCAGTCTGGCCTTGAGCTCACTTTTTAACCCAGGCTGGTCTCAGACTCCCAAGTGCTGGGATTAGAGATGATAATTTTTATGGGTAATTTAGGTTGTAAAATAAGGCATAAAAATAAATTGCAAGATACCTATCGATCGATCGATCAATGGAGACATTTTCGAGCCAGCATTCCTTCACTGCACTGAAGCTGTATAAAATCAACTGTTTCCTTTCAAAACGTGGGCAATAATTAAAGATCCCAGAGGACTTTACATTGTCTTAATATTTTCCTCTGGAATCTTTTTTTTTTTTTCCAAATCCATTTTATTTCAAGGAGAAAAAGAAAGAAAACTAAAACAATTTCAAAACACATTAATCACTGTGCAACAATGATACAAACATTGTGCATTGTCATCACCAAATCATGCACCCAAAGCACAAGACATCTGCATTCTATTGTCCGAACAATATCAACACAAATCATTCTCTGCAGTGCACTCAGAGAAATCAGTAGTATAACTATCTTAACTATTTCTATATGCATATACATACACATATGTTGTTTCAGCTTCTCACACTGAGACAATATGATGTGTACACGTGTCTTATTTCACTGATGAATATGGTCTCAAGTTGCATCTATTTACCTGTAAAAGTCTCCAGTTTATCCTTCTTTATGGCTGAGTAGTATCTCTGAGGGAAGTTAAAGTAGCTTCAGTTTTTCTCCATTATTTATTTTTTAAGCCCTTCCTCTCCCTAGACACAGGCAGCCAGCACTGATAGGTTAAAGAATCTACTTGAAAGAAGGCCTAAATCTCTTGGGTAGTAGCTAGCAAAAGGGGGAGCCTTATTCACCCAGATGGAGTCATTCTAACTGCTTAAAATGTAAGGAATGTGTGTGAATCGCCATCATTGAATCAATGATTACATGTTTATTTGGTTTGACATGGAATGAGGATTACCTTGTTTAGAGTGCTCATGTGTTGGCTTGCTTTCCATTTTAGAAATGAGTGGTGGCTAAGAGCACAGTGTATGTGTTCAACTTGCCCTTCTCCCTGATAAACAATAACTTATACTGGTTAAGTTCACACATTTATGTATGGAACCCTCTGTTTGAGATGCAGTGTATCTTGTCCCTCTTGTTCTCCCCGGGAAACATCTGAATAATTATGCTGTACTTAAAACACAAGTATCCAAGACATGTTTTGCAAATATGAATAAATTTTTTAAAAATTGAAACTTGTAATTTCCAAAAAAATTTACAGCATGTTTTAGATGGGGTTAATAGTACTGTAAATTGAACCCACAGCCTTCATACTTAGGTACATCTCCAGCATTCATTCATTTATTCATTCATTTATTTGAGCAAGGCTTCACTGTGTAGCTCAGGCTAGTGTGAATTCACTATGTAGCCCAGGCTGGTCTCTAACTGTGGCAATCTTTCTGCCTTAGCCTTCTCTGGGATTACTAGTTTAAACCAAAACACTTGGCTTGGCTTACTTGGCTTTTGAAACTGGTAATAGAGGTTTTGGATGAAAATTGGTAAGAGTGAGCAAATGCCTTTCTTAACCCTCAGAGTCTGCATGTATCTTTTATTTTACATATATGGCAGAAGCTTAACAGTTTAGTACATTTTGTTTTCATTTCAAGAAGGATTGATCGACATGGGAAAATTCCATTCCAACATAGTCTCTAACCTTTTCACTTTACAGAAAATAAAATTTTTTACTATACCTATTTTGCAAATGGGTAGCAGAGAAGAACTGAAAGTATCTAAAAACTTTCAATTGTACCCTATTATTCTTCCTTTTGGGGGTAGATATAAACCAAAGAAATGATGCATACATGATACACAGAACTTAATTAGGACAGCTTGAATTTCAAAGAATAGAGAGGAAAACTTAGTTTCCTTGTACCAAAATAAAAGCTTAATACACTAAAATACTGAGTACTTTTTTAAGATAATAGAGACAATGCACAGAACAAAAAGACAAAAATCCATAATAAAGTATAGCAAAGAAAGAATGCCAAATAGGGAAGTATCAAATTATATGTTAGATCTTAAGGAGATGTTACAGTTTCAGTGGGTAAGGAAAGTAAACCCACTGCATCAGTGCCTTATTACTATCTATACAGTTCTCTCTCTCTCCCTTTTTTTCTCCCCAGGAATCAAACTCACAGCCTCATGCTTGTCTGGCAGGCCTTGTACTGCTGAACTGTATCCCTGGTCCTACCGTGCAGATATGGTACAAACTCAGGCTTTCACTTAGAGTGAAATGAGAAGTCAACAGAAAGTTCATAGTCTACTACTGCCATTCACTTGTGCATCATGACAGCTCTATACAACTCATCATAGAATGTAAAAATCTGTTACTGTTGGTTGCATATTTCATCATTCTAAAAATTTTCTAAACCATGCTTGGAATCAGCGACAGGAGGATCATTGCAAGATGCAGGCAACCCTGGGCTACACAGTGAGTTCAAGAACAACCTGAACTGCATAGTGACACCCTGCCTCAAACAGACAAAAAATACATAAATAAAATAAAAATACTTGAGAACACCTTTAGGAATATTATAAATAGGAACTATAAATATCTAGGTACTAACAAACTAAGAATAGACAAGGTTACTTAGTGTGAAATCTTAAAAGGGAAGGAAGGTCCAACTATAAAGTACCATCAATTTATTAGTAATGGACAAAATGGAGACACAAGAATGGATTTTTCACTATGGAAAATGTTTTATAAGAAGTCTAAGGTCTGTCTGCTTTAACAGTGACCACTTTGTGGTACAGTATAGAATAGTGGTGCTCCCTCCACAACACTGATATTTAAGCACAAAGACACCTGGAACTGTGGTAGAGTTGATAGTTGCCATGGATATAACTGAGAAACAGAGCTATGCAATATATCTGCCTGCCATCTATAGCACGTGGAGTATTTCTTTCAGGAGATGATGAAGTTACATACAATTGCAATAACAGTAAGAATGTTGCAGTCATGTAAAAAATACTTCTTGTATACCCTTTTTTTTAGGTCAAAATTCTTCAGAATCTATATTAAAGAATTTTTTTTTTCTTTTCTTTTTTCGTACCGGGGATCAAACTAATGACATTGTGCCTGCCAGGCAGGCACTTATGCTGTTGAGCTAAATCCCTGGCCCCTATATTAAAGAATTTGGTTGGTTTATATGACCTGGAAATCATGTCTTTCAAATTATAAGTTATTTTGTGGTCTTTTGTTTCAGATATTTTCCATGTATGGCAAAGCTGTGAAGTAAGTATTCATGTTACAAAATATTTGATATGCCAGGTGTGGTGACATACACCTGTAATCCCAGCACTCAGGAGCATCAGGCAGGTGGATTGCTGAAAGGTCAAGGCCAGCCTGGGCTATATAGGGTTCAGGGCCAGCCTGAATTATGTAGTGAGACCCTGTCTCAAAAAACCAGGCAAACAAAAAAAAGGATACAATTGTTGCTTAAGTTTTAACATACTGCTTTTCTAAACATACAAACATATACACTATTTTAAGATTCTACATGCAATTTTCTTAATTTCATATTAACCCGCAGGGCTGGGGATTTAGCTCAGTGGTACAAGTGCCTGCACAGAGTTGTGAGTTTGATCCCTGGTACCAAAAAAACATATTATTGACTAGCTTTCCATGTACTATACTATACAGATACACCTTCATATTTAGTGGTTTGTTGGTTGGTTTTTGTTTTGGTTTTTTTGTTTTTTGTTTTTGTTTTTGATATAGGTTCTCACTATGTAGTGCAGGCTGGCTTAAACTAGCTTGAGTAGCCCCGTCTGGCCTCAAACTCACATCAGTTGTACTGCCTCAGCCTCCCAAGTGTTGGGATTATAGGTGTGTACCACCACACCAGCTAATTTAATGCTTTTTTGCTGTTATTTTATATATTATCTATCTTATAAATCTTTATAATTTCTCATGGTATTACTAAGACTAAAGCTAACTGTACTATCCAATATAATATGTAAAGAATTGATGAAACCAATATTTTAGTTACTAGAAAACATAATCAAATATATAGTAAATTTCTTCCCATTTAACAAAAAAAGCCTATAAAAACTAATGCTTCAGTGCTTATGACTTGCAAAGTACTTTTAAACCATTCTCTACTTTCATAGGAAGCTTAAATATCATTGGGAAGACTGGAAACATAAAAAAATGGTAGTGGATATTAGTTCAAGCTGAGAGCTGACAAAAGATATAAACAATTTGAGACTTTTGTAATTTTAAATCAAGCAAGCAATTGTATTCCAGGGCAAAAAAAAATAAAGGAAAGTACCATCATTCCTACCTGTCTTCAACTAAAAATTTCTGGCATAAATGTAAATCCTTTCTTAGTGTCAAGAATTAAACTATATTTATTTCAAATAGTTATTTTTCTTCTTACTTTCCATAAATGGATAATGAATTAGTTATTTTTCTTCTTACTTTCCATAAGTGAATACTGAACAACTGAAGTACATGAGCACTTCTTTTAAACTTCCTTTGCTATTAGAAATCATTATTTAAAATGCTTCTTGGTAAGGGTGTATACAGGGTTTTAAATAATCATCCTCAATCAAAACAATAGTAATGCTGATATTGTAACACTTGAAACATGCATTTATATATGCTAGGAATTGTTCTCTGCACATGTATGGTCTTGTTCTTACATGCCCTTTAAGGTAGGTATTGTTATTATCCTAATATTATAAATGATGAAACTATGACACACAGTAAATTTAAGGTCATTGCTAGTTACATGATGGAGTCAAGATTTGAATCCAGCATTCTGATTCCCACATCTTCTCTCCTAAATGTCCCATTTTCCTATTCTTGTCTTTTTCTTCATCTCTGAATCTCCATACAAATATAGGACTCTATGAAAAGAATGGGATAACATTCAAGACACAGAGTTATAAGGACCTATGTACAGGGAAGTCTTGATCTATAGAATTCAAGAGGTCTTATTTAGGTCTGTGTCGTTTCAGTGGAAACTCAAAGGCTGAGTAAGACTTAAATAGCCAAAAAGAATGGGAGGAACATTCAGGAACAGGAAATCATGATTGGGATACTTAATTTTTTTTGGTATTCAATTTTTTTAGTTCTTTATACTTCTAGAGCACTAATGGTGAACCTGCAACATGGGTACTACAGCAGGATGTCTATACCATAGAAAGCCCTAAAAGGTTTGACAGTACTTTGCTGGATAGTAATCATCTTTCAGGAAGAGTAGCTGACAGATATGTTTTCCCACTTCATTCATTTGCTTGTTTCTCTTGCCATGTAGAAACTGTCTGCATTTCATGTCATCCCATTTGTGGATTCTGCCTGATCCTCTGGCTTCAGGTGTGTTCCTTGTGTCTTCTCATAGAAGTTTCAGACTTTTTAGTTTTATACATACATCGTTTCAAATAACTGTTTTTCAGTATCTATTTTCTTTTTTTTTTTTCAGTACTGGGGATCGAACTCATGACCTTGTGCTTGTCTGGCAAGTGCTTAAGCCACTGAGCTAAATCCCCAGCCCCAGAATCTTTTTTCAATTAACTTTTTTCAGGAGTAGATACATGGATCTAGCTTAGTTCACCTACATACGGATATCCAGTTTTCCCAGCACCTTATGCTAAAGAGGTTATGTTTTCTCCCAGTGTGTTTTGGATTCCTCAGTCCAGGATCAGATAGTTGTAAATGCACGTGTTTGTTTTTGCAGCCTCTACTTCTTTGGTCTTTGTCTGTTTTTGTGCCAGTACCATGCTGGTTTTGTTATTAAGGCTTTGTAATTAATTTGAAATCATGAATTATGAAGCCTATAGCATTGGTTTTTTGCTTTGGATTGCTTTGGCTATTCTGAATATTTCTGCTTCCATATGAATTTTAGGATTAGGGCAAAAAAATAAAAATTAGTGTCCTTTGGTAAAGAATGTCATTGAAATTTTGGTGGGGAATACACTGAATCCATGGATCGCTTTTGGCAGTATGGCCATTTTATTTATATTAATTCTGCTAATTATGAATATGGGAGGTCTTTCCATTTTGTGCTGTCTTCAATTCCTTTCTTCAGTGTTTTACAATTTTCATTCTAGATTTTTAACCGCCTTGAATTAGGATGACCCCTTGGCTTTTTGTTTTATTTTTTTATTTTTTGGTGGTTTTGTTTTAGTTGGGTTTTTTTGTTGTTGTTAAAAAAATTTTCCTGACTTGTTTCTGAAGTAATTATTGTTGGTGTGTAAAAACAGTAATGTTTATTTTGGGGCCTAATGCTAAGTTGAATTTATCAAAATTCTGTTGGTATAGTCTGTGTTTCTAAATATAGGACCATGCCAACTGCAAATAATAATTTGAACTCTTCCTTACTAGTTGTATCCCCTTTTTTGGTTTTGTTTTGTTTCTTGGCTAAATACTTTTACTAATATTTAGGTTAGGCCTCATTATTTAATTGGGATTTATGTACTTTTTATTTTTTTAAGGTATTTGTTTTATGAAATTTGGTACAGCAATATTCAGTATGTATTAATATAGTTTTGTTTTGGGGTTTGTTTGTTTGTTTTTTGTACCTAGGATCGAACTCACAACCTAATGCTTAACAGGCAGGTGCTTACGTTGCTGAGCTAAATCCCCAGCTGTTCAGTGTGTATTTATTTATTACTGTTATATTGTTAGATAACTACCTTTAGCAATATGTGATGATGATCTTTATCTCCTCTAGTTTGGTCTTGTGCAGTTCTAACTACTACTGCTTGATTTCAGCTTCCATATACATAGATATTATTATTTTCCATCCTTTCAGTGTGTATATGTCTGCTAATGAGGTCGGTTTCTTTCAGGCAACAACAAAGAGTCAGGTATTGTTTTTCAAACCAGTCTGCCACTGTTTTTTAATTTCTAAATTAAGAACACTTACAATCAGAATTATTATAGAAAATATACTAATTGCCTTCATTTTTCAGTTTTACTAATGTTTGATTGTTTCCTCATTCTCAGTAGCTATCTGCTCTTTCTCTTTTATATTTACGATTCTTTTGTAACCTTCAATGCTGGTTTAGTGATCATTATTTTTTATGATAGTCTGAAAGGGCTTTATTTCTCCTTTGATTTTGAAGCAGTAGACTTGTAAGATAGGCAGTTATTTTCTTCCAGGGCTTAAAATACATCATTCTCTGCATTTTTGGCCTTTAGAGTTTCTGCACAAAAGCCTACAGTTTTCTTATGGGTTTGTCTCTGCATGTAACTTGGTGTTTCTTCTGCAGTTTCCAATATTCTTTTTCTGTACTTTTCACATTTTAACTATAATCTGATATGAGGAGGTCCTTTTCTAATCATCCCCGTTTTGGAGTTCTAAATGCCTTCCTAAATGGGATGGTCCACAACTCTCAAGATTTGAGTTTTTGGTTGTTATCTTATGGAATACATTTTCTGTGCCATTAGTCTGAACCTTAGTGGCCTCTTTTGCACTAAAAATTCCTAAGTTTTGTCTTTAAACTGTGTCCTAGAGTTTTTGGGTGTCTGTTTCTTTTTATTTTATTTTACTTTTTCCTTTTTTCTTCTTTAGTGTCAGACTGATCATTATCAACCTTATCTTCATGTTCTAAAATAGAACCTTCTATTTTACCCAGCCTGTTGGTGAGCTCTTTCACTGTTTTCTGACTTAATGCACTTTACATTTCCAAGGTTATTATTTGGTTCCACTTAAGAATCTATGTTTATTTCATTGTTCCTTTGTATTCTGGATTCTTCATTCATTCACCTAATTTGAAGTCATTAATCATTTTAGAAATCAGTTCTTTGAATCCTAACTTTAGCATTTCATCCATGGAAGGGAAAGGAGTTTAACCCAGGGGCTTTATACTGAGCTACACCCCAATTTTTTTCTTTTTTAATTTGAGGCAGGATTTCACTAAGCTGTTAAGTTGTCCAGGCTGCACTCAGACTTGCAGTCCTCCTGCCTTAGTATCCCTGACTACAAGAGTGACAGACATGCACCACCACGGCCAACTCTACTTTGATGTCTTTGCATTCAGTTATTCACATGTTTTGATACCTTCAGGAGTCATACAGCCTTGTTTTTGAATGCTTCTGTCTTTTGAGCTTTGTGCCTTTCCTAAGATGAGTATCTCTTCTGCTTTGCCATAAGGTTCTGCTAGTGTCCTGCCTTCTGCTGAAGACTTGATACCCAGCACTACACAAACTATACTAACAGTGATGACACAGAGACAAACCCAATATTGACATATGGTAAAACAACTGAATTCAATAGTTATACCACCATTAACAGTACAGCACTAGTTCTACCACCACAAACAATAGAAAGAAAATAGTAATATAAAATAAAAGGCTAATATAAACTAAAATTAATAAAAGTTAAAATTACCAATACAAGAATAAAAGTATGAGGTGAAGAAAGGGAAATATGGAATGAATATTTTTAAAATAAAAAGGTGAGATTGAAAAATCTAATTACAAAATTAAAAAGTAAATAAAATTTGGTACAATTGATGGGAAAAAACTACAAACAAGAAAAAAGGGAAAAGAAAAGAACTACAAAAAACATTGCGCTCAAAACAGTTCCCCCAAGCTGGTAGCCCAATGTCTGTCACAGGCAGTGGCCCTTTTCCCCTAACTTACCTTTCACTTGAGCACTCAGCAGCCCACTGCTTACCATGGGGAGGCCCTCACTCAGTTTACTTCTCACTTGAGTAGTGAGGTCTTCCTCACCCACAGGAGCTGGGATTGGCACTGAAAACTCCATGGCAGTTTTCATGTCACTTATCTGTTGCTCTGACATTATTGGCTGCAAAGCTGTCACCACTGCCGCCTTCTTGGTTTCAGTAAATGGCTTGTTATTATTCTTTGGTGCACTGTTGTTGAGAGCAAGGATAGGCTGTGGACCTGGGAACACAGAGTATTCTGTTTATACGGAGGCAACCTTTTACCTGTGTCATTCATGACTGTACAGTATATTCAACATTCACCTAAACCCAAATAAAATAATGATAATATAGGAAAATAATTGAATAAGTTTTTCTTTTTTTTTTTTTTTTTTTTTTTTTTGAGACAGGGTCTCACTATGCAGTTCAGGCTGGCCTTGGGCTCACTTTGTAGCCCAGGCTAGTCTCAAACTCACAACGATCCTCCTGCCTCAGCCTCCCAAGTGCTGGGATTACAGGCGTGAGCCACCACACCCAGCTTATAAGTTTCATTTATTAACTAGTGTCATCTTTTTTCCTATAATTCAGATTTTAGAAAATTATTAAGCTTCATTTTGAACATTCTCCTTGATTTAGAAATACCATCAAATGTTTAAAGTTGCAAAAATACTACAAAGAACACCTAAGCATCCTTTACCCAATAAGTAAATAAACTTTTCTTCTTATAAAAAAAAATCCATTATCAAAATTCACTTAGTAGCATTCTCATGTGCTTCATCATTTGCATGGTTTCCTCATAAATATGAATGTATGTGTATGTACATATATGCACCATTTGTTTTTTCAGTCATTTAAAAGTAGGTCACAAACATCAGTGCCTTTGAGTCCTAAAGGCAAGTTCCTAAAACTACAGAATGTTTGCCTAGCATGTCCAAGGACCAGGGATTAATCTGTACTTCAGGAAAGGAAAATAGATAAATCGTACTGTGCAGGGTGGCACACATCCATAGTCCTATCTGCTACAGAGGCTAACAAATCTCATGACCTGCTGTTATCCACTCAAGGTGTAGGAGACAACTCCAGTGACTCCCGTTGAATGCAAAACAATTACTGCAACTTTGATTATTTGGAGACTTAATTTCCTTATACTGTAGAAAGCTGGCTATGGTATTTCCTTCTCTCTTCAATTGGCTCTAAGCATTGCAAATAAGGCTAGCCAAGGTGCTGGTATGTAATCTCTAAAGCCTACAGACAGTCTCCTGTTGCCTGCATAGTGTTCTCCGTATAGGATATGAGCACTGGATATGAGCATTGCGAGATGTTAGAGCCATTAGCTCCAGGAATGTCAACTGGGTATGAGCCTCAAGGTAAAGAGGCTATGACTCCCCAGGGCACAAAAGTTGACATATCAGAAACCAAAGCAACAGCCTCCTAAAACAATTCAGTTCCTACCTTAATAGAATTATACAAATTGATCCTTCTGCATATCCTTATCTCTGCATTTTGCAGAGATGCTTTTCTCCCCACCTAACTAGCCAGCTCAAGTTATATAATTCCAGCCACCCTCATTGTCCCTCATCCCTGAGCCACCCCTCTTCTTCACAAGATAATAAATTCTGGGAGAGGCCTAGGATTGGGGCCCTTGTCCGTACATCCTCATGGGGATTGGATTTAGGACCCCTCGGCTGTCCTTAATTTGGAATATGTCTTGTCTTTACGCTCACTGATGGTTGCATTGGAGGTGGTAGATTGGAATTAACTTGCTGGGATTCCAATAACGTCTCGATGGGAATACAAATACAACTTTTTGGATTGTGAGGAAAACTAGAAAAAGTATTACAATACTTGGATGACTGTACACAATATTTGGGATTACAATACAAGGTTTCAGTGATCAGAAGATATGCACAGCCAGAGATGAGTGTTTTTACAGTGCCCATAATGGTTCCAAGAGCATTTCAGTCTATCTCTTCCAGCTGTGGCTTTCTGAAATGACTGTAACATACTGAAGAAACTGAGTGCAAAGGCCAGTGGGGAGCTGGAGAGAGCAGTAGTGAGAGATGCTGTCCTAGCCTCAGTCATCTGGGAGGAAATGGCTGGGCTCCCTTCCCACTATCACTCTCCGCTCCTGTTCCCCACCCAACAAAGACTCATACGCGACCAAGCACAGTGCACACACCTGCAACCCAGCTACTGGGGACTGAGAGCACAAGGCCAGCCGAGATCCCTTCTCCAAAGAAATGATACACATACACATGTAATCTGCAGACAGGGAAACAGACGGCTGCAAAGAGGAGCAGACAGTAGCATAGCTACACACTGTCAGCTCTTACCGAGTCTAAATCCTCTTGAGAGAATGTTGTCTAACATATACTCCAAAGCCCTAAAGTTTTAGAAAGGATGCACATAGCCTTGGTTCAGTCACCACCACCTAAAGAAACAAATAAAAAATGAAAATACACATAAGAGTTGGGCATAGTGGCACATACCTCCTGTCGTACCAGTCAGGAGACCATGGCAGAAGATTCTCAAAGTTCAAGACCAACCTGGGACACACAGCAAGAGCCTGTCTCAGCTACAACCCAAAAAAGAAAAAGGCATAACAACCCTAAAACTTGAATAAATAATAAACCTCTAAAATGGATGAGGGGGCTGAGCATGGTGGCACATGTCTATAATCCCAGCATTCAGCAATTTCTGGGAATTTCTGATGTCTTTTTGTGATAGCTATCAGAAATCCATGACAAATAATCACCAGCATTAAATAATACACTCCTGAATAACTTTTAGGTCAACAAAGAAATCCAGGAAATTTGAAAGTATTTTTATTTGCGTGATAGTAAAAACTCAAAATAGCAAAATGTATGCAGGTAACCAAAGCAATTTTAGAAGTACATTTGTAGATTTTTTTTTTTTAAGACAAGGTCTCGTTGTGTAGTTCATGGACCTTAAACTCACTATGTAACCCAGGAAGATCCTGAACTCATGGTGATCCTCCTGCCTTAGCCTCTTACGTGCTGGGATACCATGTGCCACCATATGCAGCCCACATTTATAAATATGAATGCCTGTATTTTCCAAGAAAAAATAAAGGCTGGTGTCTTGGTTACTTTTACTTTTCTCTTGTTGCTGGGACAAAGTACCTGACACCCGAAATGAAACAAGGAAAGGTTTATTTAGCTTTCAGTTTTGTGGAGGTTTCAGTCCATACTAAGCTGACTCGAAGGCAGGGTGGCATGGCTGAGGGGTGGTCCTTCATGGCAGTCACAAACAGCAAGAGCCAAAGGGCAAAAAGGGGAAAAGTGTGCCTCTTTCCCTCCCTTATACTGTCTGCCAGCTCCTCGCCTTGGGCAGGTATAGCACTCACATCACCAATCCCAGCACTGGACAACAAACTAATCACAAATGCTAGATTCAGCCACCTCCATGACTGCATGAGGCTTTAGGGGGACATTTAAACTACAACAGTTGGTCTGTGGCTTGGGGCTAACATGGGTGAACCACTGGGCTCAATCCCCAGCACTCCAAAGGGGATGGGGGTAGGCACCAGAAAGGCGAAAGGTAGAAACGAACAAAAAAAAGCTGGACACAGTGGCACACACCTGTAATCCCAGCTACTCAGGAGTTGGAGGCAGGAGCGTTGTAAATTCAAGGCCACCTTGGGCAACTTAGCAAGATCATGCCTCAAAAAATAAAAAGCTAAGGCTAGGGATGTAGAGCTCTATGGTTGAGTATCCCTGGCTTCAGTCCCAAGTGCTGCCCCCAAAAAACAAAAAGGAAAGACACTTCAGGAAAGATGGCTAAGTAATAAGCTGCAGAGAAAAGAGCCTCTCTGAGAGTCTTGTCCAGACACTGGAATGTAACGACACAAGGAATAGGAGAAGGGAAGTCCTCTGGACTCTGGAAGGACCTAAAGTGAGAATTGAAGCCCATGGGGAGAGTGAACAGCAGAAACACTTCAACGAAGGAGATAGCCTGTGGAGCCTTCTCCCTGAGCTGCACTTACTGTGTAGGAGCTGTTCAAACCAGCTGAGCCATGAGGCACGCTGATTATTGGCAAGGAGAGGCCTCCACAGAGAGACGCAGCAGTAGAAGGGAGCAGTGGTGTGAAGGACTGCACAAGCTGGTGGTGACTGCTGCAGGAGCAAACATCCTGTGGGAGAGGGAGATTGGCTAGGAGCCAACTTGGAGAGGGGCCAACTGACTCAGAACTCAGAAAAACTGCCAGGAGCATCTAGCAGTTGCCAACTGAGTTCTACTCTGCAGAAGGTGTGCTAAGGGCTACAGGCTAAACAGGTGGGGCCTGGTCCCAGCCTCACAACCAAAAACCAGGAGAATTAAAGGTACAGGTTTACTGAGATTATCCACTACCCCCACCATAAAGCAACTGCTGCCTTGCTGGGATAAAGCAACACAGATCTGGACTGTGTCTCCACATGCTGTCTACCAGTGACACCAGAGATGAAACTGAAAGTGAGCGATTTTTTTCTCTCTGCTCTTTTTCATTTTTTTTTTCCTCCATTCTTTGAGCTTGTCTTTATATGAGTCTAAATGTGGTTTCTAGTTTCTTTGTGGTTGCTCTATTCTGGTCTTTTGTTTCTTTTTTCTCTCTTTCCCTCCTATATTTTGTACTTTCCCCAAAGTTTGTGTGATCCTTCTTTGCCCTCCAGTCTTGCTCTAATCTCTTTCTCTTTTTTATTTCTCTATTTTTCCCCTACTCTTAAATTTTCTACCCTGAGGGTAAAATTGGCATATTGAGGGCTTGTTTACTGCACACCATCTTCTGGTTTATTTTAGATTTTGTTATGCTGTTATGGTAAAATTGAACCAATAGTAGTCAGGAGCTCAGAAGAAGAAAGGAAACTTTATTAATGCTGGCAGACCTCAGAGGAATAATATCCAAATTTTGAGGCACTGTATACAAAGTTCATCTTTTTTTATACAATGGCAAACAAGTCATAAAAACAAGATAAGCTTTAGCTGAATGCCATGGTACAATAGGTGTCTTGTGGTGAGCATAGCTGTATGTAGCAAAGTTGTTTTTAGTATATTTTAAAATTTTTTGCCAGGGATATAACTCAGCAGCACAAGCACCTGCCTGGCAAGTATAAGGTCCTCAGATCAATCCCTGGTACCAAAAAAATTTGATGACAAATCGTATGATTTAGAGCTCAGTTGTAGACAACACAATGGCTGCAGCTATAATGAACAAAATAGCTGCATATAAATAAGAAATTCTGCCTTAATATAACTACAAATCTAGTTCACACAATTAAAGGTGGCAAATCAATGGTTGCTTTGGTTTGCCATTTCCCAGGCTGTTTGAAGCTGTTGATATTGTTAATTATATTCCTGGTATACCAAAACTGACATGGCCTTGTGGTCATAGAAAACACCATAGACCAGTGGCAAAGAACTAGGGGTGAGGCTCAGCAGGCAACAAGACACTCAAAACCCAAAAACCAGCTATACCTAGAAGACATCTCTGAGTATTTCCAAAGGGTTTTTGATACTAGCAATAAAGAAACCATAGGCAATTTACAAGCATGAACCCGGGAATTAAACTTAAAAAAAAAGTAAAGAACATCAGAAGACACTTACATAAATAAAATACAACCCCAGACATCCAGTTCACCAAAAGCAAAATCCAGAGAGCAATGAGGTGGGACAATCTGAAAGTCACCCACCTGCCCTCTCTCAAGTGGTAACAACAAAGCAATGTAATGAGGCTCTAGAAAAAACCAAACCAGTAATAATTTCTCAAATAATTGCAGAGAGGTACAAAATGAAAACCATGCTTAGTGATTCTAGCACAAATACAGATTTTAAATAATAGAGGAGCTTAAGAAAATTATGGAAGCCATGAATGCTCAGTCTAGCAAATAAATGGACTCCACAAGGCAGAATCAAGCAGATATCCAGGAGACTAAAAATTCTATTGAATGTGTCTGCAGCAGAATGTGCCAATATAAGGACAGGATCTCAGATGCAGAAGACAGGCTTGTGGTTAGCAATCATAAAAAGAAGGATTTCTTAAAAATACCAAGGGACCATGAGAAATCATCCCAGCAGCTGAGAGGCAAAGAATAACTTAAGCTTAATTGGAGTTGATCAAAAAGCAGGTGATACCACAAATGATATTTTTTTAAAAAAAAAATCATAGACATCATGAAAGAAAGCTTTCCTGGTAGGAAAAAAAAATTTGACAAACAGGTAACTGAGGCTTTAGAACTGTCATTAGCCACGATTTAAAAAAAAATTACCGCAAGGCATATCACAGTTAAGATTCCAGAAATTCACCACAAGAACAGAATCTTAAAACCTGTTATAGAAAAAGAAATCCCCATAAATGAAAACCCATCAGAATTATAGCTGGCTACTCAGTACAACCTCAGATCAGATTGATGTACCCTGCAAAACTATCTCTCAAAACTAAAGGAGAAATAAGATGGATCCATAACAAAGAACATCTGAGAAAATTTATGACCACCAAAGTAGCACTGCAAAATGCTTTGAAGGACATCCTAGAACGAGATAAGACACAATGACTCCATCAGGCAAGACTAACAAACAGTGTGAAAAAAAGAGGGCGCCAACAACAGGAAAATAAGAATAAGTCAATACATACCAGTTATAACCAGGAATATTAATGGTCTCAATTCAACGGTCCAAAGACACACACACACTGACAAAATGGATCAAGAAGCCAGAGCCAACAATATGCTGCATACAAGAAAACAATTCAAAAAGAAATTCATAGACTCAAAGTTAAAGGATGGGACAGGGACAGGAACTGAGAAAAAAAGCAGGAGTAGCTGTTGTATTTGCAGACATCAAGCCAAGACTGAGACAAGGTCACTGCATCCTTGTAAAGGGAACAATCCCAGAGGAAGAGCTAACAATCATAAATATATATGCAAAAAACATCAGTGTGCCCAACTATATAAAACAAATATTAGCTAAGATGAATAAGCACTAATACAATTATATACTAGGGTATCTCAATACCCCACTGTCACAAAAAAGATAAATCAACTGTACAAAAAAAAAAAAATCAACAATTAAATATTACTAATGAACCAAAATTTTGAACAAATGGACTTAGATGTTTACAGAGTGTTCCACCCCACAACATCAGAATACAAATTCTTCTCAGCTACACACAGGACATTTTCCAAAATAGACTACATAATGGCTTATAGAACATGTTTAAACTAAATGCAAAGGATCAGAAATTACCCCATGCGTTTTATCAGATCATAGTGCAATGAAATTGGAAATCAATGGTAAACCACAAGAACTTCATAAACACATGGAAATTAAATAGTACCCTCCAGAACTGCCAGAGGGTCACAGATGAAATTAAGGAAGGAATTAGACAGTTTCTACAATTAAATGACAATGACAATACTACATGAACTTATGGGACACAATGAAAGCTAGCCTAAGAGCAAAATTTATAGCAGAGAATACTCAGGAAAACAGAAAACACAAATAAACAACTTAATTCTGAGCCTCAAACTTCTGGAAGAAGAGCAAACTAAGCCAAAACCTCCTATGAGTGAGGAAATTATAAAAGTCAGAGCAGAAATTAACACACTAGAGACTAAAAAAAGTTAATACAAAGCATCAATGAAGAGTTAGTTCTTCGAAACATTAAATAAAATAGACAAACTCTTAGCCAACCTTATCAAAAAAGGAAAGACTCAAATCCACACAATTAGAAATGAAATGGGTAAAATCACAACAGATCTTTCAGAAACCCAGAAGATCATATATATCTTTTTTGAAAATTTGTACTCTAAAGATGAAAAATGCAGAAAAAATAGATTCTTAGATACATATGAACTACCAAAGTTGGGTCAAGAAGATATACAAATTCCAAATAAACCAGTATCAATGAAATAAAAGATGTAATTAGGGCTGGGGATTTAGCTCAGCAGCATAAGCGCCTGCCTGGCAAGCATGAGGTCAAGAGTTCAATCCCCAGTAGCCAAGGGAAAAAAAGAAGATGCAATTAAAAATCTATCAACAAAGAAAAGCCCAGGTCCTGATAGATTCACTGCTGAATTCTATAAGAAATTTAGAGAAGACCTAACATCACTACTTCTCAAACTCTTTAATGAAATTGAAAGGGAAGCAATACTCCCAAATTCATTCCCAGAAGCAAGCATTATTTGAATACCAAAATTGGAGAAGGACCCAACTAAGAAAGAGAACTACAGGCCAATATCTCTAATGAACATAGATACAAAAATTCTCAATAAGGTACTGGCAAATACAATGCAGCAAATCATCAAGACTGTACATAATGACCAAATGAGATCCATCTCAGGGATGCAGAGATGGCTAAACATACATAAATCCATAAATGTAATACACCATATTAACAGAACCAAGGGCAAAAACCATACAATCATCTCAATAGATGCAAAAAAAGCTTTTGACACAGTGCAGCACCCATTCAGGATTAAAACAAACTAACAAAAAAAAAAAACCTACAGGAAACTGGTATAGATACAGTCTTTACCTAAATCTGTGACAGACTCACAGCCAGTATCATACTAAATGGACAAAAAAGTAAAAAGCTTTCTTTCACTCTAAAATCAGGAACAGACAAGAATGACTACTATCTCTGCTCTTATTTGTGATGGGCAAAAATGACAGACTCCAAAAACAAAAAGAAAAGCGCTTTATTAGCTGAGCTCAGCGGCGACACAGTCCCAGGAGCCAATCAGGGAAGTAAGCACAGAGCTGGAAGTTGCAGGGGCTTATAAAGCATTAGACCGTAAGGAGGGGTTGGGGGGTTTTTCATGTCCATAAAAGATGATGTCTATTTAATTTCTTGGAATAGGGCTGGTTTACAGAAGTCAGGAAGTTACTTCTCAGAGAACATTAAACTGCAAGGGAGAGGGGTTTTACAGCTGTGGGTCACAACAGGAGGGCAGTTTTCTCAATTTAAATTTACAAAAGCTTTACAGGGATGGTTACACAAGGAAGAACATTATGATCTCTAAATATAGGCATAGGCTATAACATTCACCACTTCTTTTGGTCATTGAGTCAAATCTTTGACTCTGTATCTTTATCATATATAGACAACAAGGTACAACCATTTTGTCTAAGCACAAGCAGTTTGACAGTTTGAAATGGGTCCTGGATGTGATTTAGAAGGCATCTTACAATACACAGTCCAATGGTCAAGGCAAGTAAGAAGAAAACAGTTGGTCCTATCAGAGCTGACAGCAGGGTGGTCAGCCAAAGGGATAGTAAGAACAGATTCTGAAACCCATTTTGGTCCATTTGTCACTGTTGTTCTCATTTATGGTGTCTCTTTTTTAAGCTTCTTTATACTGTCTCGTATAACTCCAGAGTGATTGGTATAAAAACAACAGGCCTCACCTAGTGCCACACATAAATCTCCCTCTTTGATGAATAACAGGTCTATGCCTCTATGGTTTTAGAGAACCATTTCTATCAGAGACCCTAGAGATTCTTTTTTGTTTGTCTTCTTGAGACAGGGTCTCACTATGCAGCTCAGGCTGGCCTTGAACTCACTTTGTAGCCCAGGATGGTCTCGAACTCACAATCATTCTCCTGCCTCAGCCTCTCGAGTGCTGGGATAACAGGCGTGAGCTACTACACCCGGCTCTCAACCCTAGAGATTCTTTCAACTTTGATACAGAATGTTCTAGTGCTGCCAAGTGTTTGTCTATGAGGGCATTGAATTCTCAGTAGTTTTTGTCACCAATTATTAAGCTTGTAGCTCTCAATGCTGTGGCTCCAGAAAGACCCGGTCCCATCAAAATTGGTATTAACACAGGGACTGCTCGAGCTGCTCTAAAGAGGCCAGATTTTAAATTTAGGTGTTCTCTTTTACTTGTACCAGAATACCAGAAAAACCTGGGGAAATACATTTGTTTCTTGGGCGTCTGGTCCAGCAATATTCAAGAGAAGAGTTGCAGGAACAATGCTTAAATTGCACTTGGTCTCCAGGACTAGCAAAAGCAGAGTCTTTGGTGTGGGCAGAGATTTGGCTTGGTGGTCTCGGAAGAGTTGGTGGAAAGAAGTGAGCACAGGTTGAAGAGCCTGTAGGGACTTAATTAAACTGTGGTTAGTAGCTTCAGCCAAATGGGCACTCGAAAGATGGGGGACAAGGGGAGGCGGTCTTTCATAGACTGCTTCAAAAGGAGTTAACCAGACATATGGTGTACAACAAGCACACAAAAGGGCAAAAGGAAGACTTACCCAGTTTTCATCAGACTCCAAGATCAAATTACTAAGTGGGTTTTTTTTTTGTTTTTTTGGTTTTTTTTGAGGTACGGTTCATCCTTTTGACCTGGCCTGAACTTTGGGGATGGTAGGCACAGTGAAGTTTCCAATTAATCTGTAATAACTGAGCTACTTTGTTATAGAAGTTATGAAAGCTGGGCCATTGTTGGACCCTATGGATAGGGGTAGGCAGAATCTGGGAATTATCTGATACAAAAGCTTTTTGACAACAAAGCCAATTCTGATTTTGTTGAGTATCCTTCAGTCCATCCAGTGAAGGTGTCTATTAAAACCAATAGATACCTGTGTCCATGTAATCTTGGTTCCCCCATTCCCATGAAATCAGTCTCCCAATGTTCCCTAGAAAAGTTCCCAGGACCCGAATTTCTTCTTGAAAAGCAACAGCCTTTGCATTTACTTGGAGGCATTGTGGACATCTTTGACTTACTTCCTTTGCTAGTTGGGTCAATCTTCAAACAAAGTATCTATTTCAGAGCAATTTAGCTAATTTGGAGGCCCCCCCCATATGTGAGACTTGGTCAATTTGAATAAATAAGTCCTTTCCTAGAGCAGCAGGTATCAAAATTCATTTATCTGGCAATTGATACCAATTTTCAGGGGGCATCTGTTTTGCCTTTAGTTGTCTAGGCAGTTCTTGATCTGATTTCGAGTAAACAAGTTGAGGCAAACGAGAGGGCGCTAAAACCGGTAGCAGATGAGTCACAGGCTGTATGGGCAATCTTAAGGCAACTTTCCGAGCACTTTTATCTGCTAAAGTATTTCCTTTAGATAATTGAGTCTGTCCCTTTTTGGTGACCTCTGCAATGTATTACTGTTACAGACTTAGGTAGCCAGATGGCGGCCAGCAAGTCCAGGATATATGGGGCGTTTTTTATTTTTGAGCCTGCAGAAGTCAGGAGTCCTCTTTCTTGGTAAATAAATAGCTCCATGAACATGAACCGTAGCAAAGTCATAGCAGCTATCTGTGTATATGTTCGCCTTTAAATCTTTGGCTAATTTTAGGGCTTCTGTAAGAGCAATGAGTTTGGCCCTTTGGGCTGATGTATCTTGGTCTAGGGGTTGAGCCCAAACAACTTGTGTCTCTGTGGTCACAGCCACCCCTGTTACCCTTTTACCTTCAAAGATGAAACTACTGCCATTGATGAAGTACACAATATCTGGATGTTCCACGGGGAGGACAGTGAGCTCTCAGTGGAGATTGGTGGTTGTGGAAAGCAGGTCCAGACAATTGTGGATAGGCATCTGTGGGTCATCATCAGGCAGAAGCGTTGCAGGGTTAAGCACAGAGGTTTCCTTGAATTCAATAAGGTCAGAGTTAAGCAGGAGGGCCTGGTATTGCACAGTTCTTGCATTGGAGAGCCACCTATTGGGTGGAACCCTGAGAAGGGTCTCAATTGCATGAGGTAGCACAACTTGGAGTTTTTGTCCAAAAGTTAATTTTTTGGCCTCCTTTACTATGGAGGCAGTGGCAGTGATGGCTCAGAGGCAGTTTGGCCATCCTGTGGCAATAAGTCTAGCCTTTTGAAAGGTAGGCAACAGGACACCACCATGGTCCCAGCCTTGAGTTAATACTTACCCTTTTGCTATTCCTCATTGTTCAGCTATGAACAGCAGGAAGGCCTTGGTCAGGTCAGGTAAAGCCAATGCAGGAGCCTGAGTAAAAGCCATTTTTAATTTTTGAAAGGTTTGGCTCTCCTTTTCAGTCCAAAAAGGTGGATCTGAAGGAGTCCCTCCTGTGGCAGCATGGAGGGTTTGAGCTAATTCAGCAAAGTCCAGTATCCAGAGGCAACATTAGCCTATAGATCCCAGGAACTCTCGAATTTGTCTCTTAGTTTGAGGCTCAGGGATCTGAAGGATCGCTTCAGTTTTTTTTAGAGGACAAGAACTGCTTGCTTTCAACAATAGTATAGCATAGTATAACCCAGGTAAGTCATCTCTTATATGTACAGTTGAGCCTTTCTTGCAGAAACAGGATAACCCAGATACCCTAAAGTATGCAATCAGTCTTGAGTGCTCTGTAGTCAGTCCTCACAGCTAGGAGCTTCTCGGAGGGGGAGGATGGCTTACCCGCTCTCTCGCAGCTAGGATGGTCACTCTTCCAAAGGCCCTTGAGATTGCAATAGGGACAAGGCCCTGGAGGAACGCCAGGGTTGGGGCACTGTCTTGTTTAATGTCTTTCTTAATTGCACTGGAAGCATAGTCTGGAAGGGGGCTCACATAGTTCCACCTTATCCTGGTTTACCTGTCTCAGAGCTCCAAATTGCAAGGAAAGTCCCTTTATGGGGCTATTTAGCTCAAAGCAGGAAACAGACCAAAACACTAAAAGACAAGGAGCAAGAATTAATCTAGAAATTGATGACAGTGCAAGCAGTGGAAGTAGTTAACTTGACATAGTGAAAGCTACAATGGTACACAGAACATACATGAGGCATTACTGATAATTATAATTACTTTAGGTAGTACTTGAGGACATATTTATGATTGTATAATATGTATAATTATTAAGCTAACAAGAACAGAAACATGAATATATAATATATATTCATATATATAATATATATTCAATTGTATAATATATTCAATTATATAATATATATAATTATATAATTATGAACATTTTATTCGAACAAATAAGGTCTCCGATCAACAAACAAAAACTGGTTGAAATCACCAGGTGGCCACTGTTTATTAATTGGAGTCCCGTCAAATGTCTTTTATAATTTTAAATTTATAATCTCGACCTAATAGCAACTGGTACCAAAGGAAGGTCAAAAACAACACCCGGTAATAAAAAACTCAACATTGGAAGCAGTCATATCCTTAGGTAGGCAAAACCGAGGAGACAGGGATACAGAAAGACAGACATCAGACGGCGGAAACCCTCCACAGCGACAAAACAGCAGTAGGCCTCCCAAATGGGACAAAGTCCTGCGGAATTGGCGAGATCTCACCATAAACGGGAATAAGCCTAAGGACTTCATTCCCCAAAGTTCAGAGGGTGCACCCAAAGAACAGAACATAGACTGAGACACAGGAAGGAAGAATAGAACAAGGACAGAGGGTTCAAAATGAAATGAAAGAGGTACTGCCGGTGTGGTGAAGCCTTATTAAAAAACACTTGGTACTTTAGTTCCGAGGATGAGTCCGATGTCCAGGGGGTAGATCCCGAAAAGGTGGGGTCCCAGACGGCCCCCAACTGTCATAGGCAAAAACAACAGACTCCAAAAACTTAAAAAGCGCTTTATTAGCTGAGCTCAGCGGCGACACTGTCCCAGGAGCCAACTGGGGAAGTAAGCGCAGAGCTGGAAGTTGCAAGGGCTTATAAAGCATTAGACCATAAGTGGGAGTTGGGGTTTTTTTCTTGTTCATAAAAGGTGATGTCTGTTTAATTTCTTGGAATAGGACTGGTTTACAGGAGTCAAGAAGTTACTTCTCGGAGAACATTAAACCGCAAGGGAGAGGGGTTTTACAGCAGTGGGCCACAACAGGAAGGCAGTTTTCTCAATTTAAATTTACAAAATCAAGCTTTACAGGGATGGTTACACAAGGAAGAACATTATGATCTCTAAATATAGGCATAGGCTATAACATTATTTAACAGTCCTGGAAACTTCTGCCAGAACAGTTAGACCAGAGAATCAAATAAAAGGAATGGCAATAGGAAAGATCATATGGTATTTTATATAGAGGACCCCAAAAACTGCATTAAAAAACTATGAGATTTAATGAACAAATTCAGGTCTGGGGATGTGGCTCATTGGTAGAGTTCTTTTTTTTTTTTTTTTGTACCAGGGATCAAACTCATGACCTTATTCATGCTTGCCAGGCAGGCGCTTACTCTGCTGAGCTAAATCCCTAGCTAGCCCTTTGGTAGAGTTCTTGCCTAGCATACAGAAGACCCTGAGTTCAAACCCCAGTACCACAAAGGAAAAAAAAAAAGATTAAAAAAAAGTAGCCTACTTGAGTGCAAAGTCAACACTCAAAAATCAAAAGCCTTCCTGTACACAAATAACAAACTCACTGAGAGAGAAATTAGGGAAATATCACCTTTTACAATAACATCCAAAAAAATGAAATACTTAGGAATCACTCCATTGAGGGAAGCAAAAGAACTCTACATTGAAAAATACAGTACTCTGTAAAAGGACACTGAAGAGGATATCACAAAATGGAAAGACATCTCTTGCTTTTAGATAGGAAGAACTAATATAGTGAAAATGGCCATACTTCCAAAATTATTATACATATATAATGCAATTCCCATCAAAATCCCAACAGCATAACTCACAGAATTAGACAAATCAATCCAAAAATTCATTTGGAACCAGAAGAGATCTAGAACAGCAAAGGCAATTTGGGGCCAAAAAAAAGGCCAGGAAGAAAAAAAAAAAACAACTCACAATGTGTGGAAAAAATATTTGTCAACTGTTCCTCAGACAAAGGATTACTATTGAGAGCATACAAGGAACTAAAAAAAAAAAAAAAAAAAAAAAAAAAAAAAAAAAAAAAAAAAAAAAAAAAAAAAAAAAAATCAGATTCTCTCCCATTTAAAGAGCCAATACAAGGCCAGGGGTTTAGCTCATTGGCACAAGCGCCTGCCTGGCAAGTGCAAGGTCATGAATTCAATCCTTGGTATCAGAAAAAAAAAAAAAAAATCCACTCAGCATTCTTAAAGAACCAATCAAAAATAGGTATCAAAGATGCATACACACTTCTCAGATGAAGAAATACAAGTGGCAAATAAATGTATGAAAAAATGTTCAAAATCACTGGTCATTTGAGATATTTAAATTAAAGCAACCCTGAGATTCCACCTCACCCCAGAAAGAATGGCTGCTATCAAGAAATCAACTAGTAACAAACACTGGTGGGGCTGTGGGGGAGAAAAATGAACCCTTCTCCACTTTTGGTGGGATTGTAGACTGGTACAACCACTATGGAAATCAGTGTGGAGATTCCTCAAAATATTAGGACCAGAGGTCCCACTTTACCCAGTTATTCCCCTTCTTGGTATCTTCCCAAAGAATTAAATGCATCACACCACAGCAATATATGCACACCCATGTCTATAGTGGCACAGGGTATAATAGCTAAATCTTGGATAAGGAGTTTCATTCCCCTTTATCAGTGAAACTCCCAGCCTACTAGATGTCTTGTATGAGTTGTTCTCTAAAATCGAAGAATGAATTTTAGGAACAATGGAGGTTAGGAGCAGAATACATTTATTTAAAGAAAGCTTCTGTCTGGGCAAGACAGGAGGGGTCCCAACTGAGTTGCCAAACACTGTCTTTTCTAGGGATTTTATAGAACAAAACCACGAAGACGGATCCATGACAGAAAAAACATAGGAACTGGCAAGGTAGGTAGGCAAGAGGGGGACAAACAATAGTCAATCAGTAAGATTAAGTGCTCAGGTAAAATTGACTAAATCAGGGACAAATGGGGAAGAAAGTCATGTAGCAAGCTGCCATGCTTAAAGAGCAGTGACTCTTTCTGTAGGGGGTTGGGATGGTGACTCCTGGCTTCCTCGAGATGATCCATACCTATTTACAATATCAATCCCTGATGTTTATACTTAGGATGTGGTTGCATTTGCTTTGACTTTTGTCTTGAGATCTGGCCTGCAGCAGAAGTGTCAGTCTCCTCCATTGTTGCAAGGTATCTCCTCTTCTGCAGTGGCTCCTTCAAGGGCCCACCCCTGTCTGACTATGTATAATATTTCTAATTAACTCAGCTGCCTGTAGCATCACTGTTGATCTCATAGTAATTAAAAGGATTGCTAAGGAATATGATGTAATACAATGAGCAACTTTATGTTAATAAATTAAGTATACATAAGATGTTTATACATAAGATGATATAAACAAATTCCTTGAAAGACCCAAGATACCAAAGATAACTAGAAGAAATTAAAAAATATGAATGTTATGTGTATTGAATTTCCTATTGTTGCCATAAACTTAATGACTTAAAACAGCACAAATTTACAGTCTAACAGTTCTCTAGGTTAAAAGTTTAGGTCTCAGTGGTTAACAGCAGTGTCAGAACTGCACTTCTCTCTTCAGGCACTAGGGGTCGCTGTGTACTCTAGACTTATGTTGCTTCTGGAATCCTGATTGGCTCATGGTCACCTTCCACCTACTAAACAAGCAATGGCAGGTCAAAAGCTTTATGGAAGCCGGGGATGGTGGCTCACGCCTGTAATCCCAGCACTTGGAAGGCTGAGGCAGGAGCACTGTTGCGAGTTCGAGACTAGCCTGGGCTACAAAGTGAGCTCAAGGCCAGCCTGAACTGCAAAGAGAGACCCTGTCTCAAAAAGGCAAAAAAAAAAAAAAAGCTTTATGGTACACATGACTCTGACTTTTGTTTCTCTTTTTTACTTTTAAGAATCCCTGCCAGAGCTGGGAATGTAGTTAATGGTAGAATGCTAGCCTAGTATTCACAAATCAACTGAGACAGAAATTTGGGAAACAATATCTTTCATAATAGCATCCAAAAAATGAAATACCTAAGAATCAATCTAATGAAGAATGTAAAAGACCACTATGTGTTGAAAACTACAGCACTCTAAAAAACGAGACTGAAGAATCATGGAAGACTGGATATGATGCTGCATGCCTGTACTGCCAGCACTTGGGAGGCTGATGCAAGAGGACTTCTGTGAGTTCAAGGCCAGACTAGGTATTTCCTTGGTGAAACAGGAAGATATTTTTCAAAAGAAAATGGAACCCCAGCACTCCCCCCCCCAAAAAAAATGGGAACGGGCTTGGGTATTTAGCTCAGCAGCATAAGCGCCTGCTTTGCAAGCGCAGTTATGGTTCGATCCCCGGTACCAAAAAAAAAAAAAAAAAAAAAAGAAGAGAATGGGAAAAAACAGAAAGAAAAAAAAAAGAGGAAGAGGAGGGGAAGGAAAGAAGGAAAAAGAAAAAAATAACAAAATGGAAACAAAAGTTTCCTAAATAAAGAGGGAAATCTGAGTTGAGGGGAGGGGGATGAGACAAAAGAATCAAGGCATATCATGTACAGACACAAATGCCCTCTGATGAATGTGACCATTATGTATACCTAAACTGCACTAATAAACTTAATTAAAAAATTAGAAAAAAACTGCTTTCCTCTAGCAAGATATCATGAAAAACAAAAGACAATATTATCAAACAACAAAATGCTTAGGAATAAATTTATCAAAAGTGTAAGTAAGATTAGCTGGCCCGGCTTGGTAGCGCATGCCTGTAATCCCAGCACTCAGGAGGTTGAGGCAGGAGGATTGTTACAATTTCAAGACCAGCCTGAACTGCATAGTGAGACCCTGTCTCAAAAAGACAAAAAAAAAAAAAGTGTAAGATTGTACACTGAAAAATATAAACATCACTCAAAGAACCTTCTCAAGTTGGAAAGAACAGACACTGAATGTTCACAGGTAGTCAGATTTCGTATTATTAATGTGGGCCATGTTTTAGCAGTTCCTTTAAAGTCACATTGCTGCTGGGTAATGAGTCTGTAACAAAACATTAACTTCCAATGTCACAGCCTATAGTAACTGCACAAGCATAGTCAAGTAACCCAAAGGCTTGGCATGTCGTACAGAATATTCCTTCTTCCCTGTCCTGAGGTAATATCAAAGACGCCTTTTAGTACAAATATATATATTTTTCCAACCCCCTTGATCACTTACCCTAATTAGCTTGCACAACTGTACTGGGACTTTTTTTTTTTTCTTTTAACAACACCAGGAACAATAAACCCTATCAAAAGAAAACATTACTCAGGCTTCAAGCATTTGGCCATTCTCAAGATTGAGATGGACACGATACTGGAGTGACATCAGACCTCCAAATGATAGAGGGAAATATAAATCTCCCAACCTGCTAGATGTCTGATATGCTGAGCTCATGCTCTCCAAAATGAAAAAATCAATTCAAAGGAACAACACAGGTCAAGAGTAGAAACTTTTATTAAAGGAGATACAGCTCCTTCCTGAGACAGGGGGGGACCCAGAAAGTGTGTTGCTGAAGACCCCACTTTTCAGAGAAAGTTTTATACAGCAAAATCACAAGGTGGGAACAAAATCATGAGGTGGGTACAAAATGGGGCAAAACTATGATCAACCGGTAAGGTTACAAGTATAGCTGCTTAGGCAATGGGGAAGCAGGTCCTGTAGCAAGTGTGTGTGGAGAGCACAAAGAACTTTGCAGGGCAGGACCGCTCCAAGGGGCTTGGTCACCCACCGAGATGACCATTATCTAGATAGACTTCATTACATCAGATGTTGCCACTTATCCCTTGGGGTGCCATGTAGACCCAGTCATTCCATCCTGAGGCCTGGCCTCCAACAGATGTGCCTCCAGCCACAGTTTATAATGGTTTTTTTTCTTCTCCTCCACTTGGAAAGGCTATTTACTTATTTATTTATTTTTGTCTTTTTGAGACAGGGTCTCGCTATGTGGTTCAGGCTGGCCTTGAGCTCACTTTGTAGCCCAGGCTGGTCTCGAACTCACAATGATCCTCCAGCCTCAGCCTCCCAAGTGCTGGGATTAGTGAGCCACCACACCCAGTTAGTAATGGGTTTTTATATTTGCACTACTGACTCTGGAGGCCCCAGGCCTGTATGACTAACCACAATTAGTTTCTAGCTAACTCAGCTGTCCTAAGACAGACAGACACTAAAGCCTAAAGACCTGGTACAGCATTCCTTAGAAAATGTTCCTGTACTGTCTCCCTCATACTGAAACTTACAGTTAGGCCCATACACTGCTCCAGCCTCTGCATTTCTCTGAGAATCTGCATGCTACTCTTTTACAGTGTTATCAATATACTCCTAACTGTTCTATATTTCCCTGCGACTGAGCAAACTTTTCATCTCCCTCCTAAACTGGAATCTGAGGAACAGTGTCTAGCCAAACAATGGATAAATGAGAGGGGAGTGATGCACACCCATAATCCCAGCACTAGGGAAGCTGAGGCAGGAGGGTCTCAAATTCAAGCACACCGGGTGTAATTCAGCGATTTAGGAAATATTTGTTTAAAAAAAAAAATAAGGGACTGTGGACTAACCTCAGTGTGTGAAGGTCTTGAATTTAAACCCGAGTACCTCCCCCCAAAAGCATGATTTGTTTTCTCTTAAGATAGATTGGGACTTAAAAGTGTTTTTTTACTAAAAGCCAGGATTCCTTCACTTGGGCCTACAAATAAAGAAAGTAAAACGAAGCTTTTATTTTGTAAAACTCGGGTCGCATTCTTCTCGACTCTGCTGTATAGATATGTTAATCATTTAGGGAGTGTATGCCTAAAAATCTGCCTAAGAAAGCTTATTGATCACCAATTTACCCTCTATTGCCTTCGGCGTTCCAAATAAGGTCAGCAAAACAAGAATATCTATAGCACAACAATTTTCAGGATTGAGAAGAACTTTCTCTGACCCTAGGCTACGACAAGCCCCGCTCCAACCTCCCTCCTGAACCCCGCAGGCTGGGAAATCCCAACAGAGACCTCTCCCTCCCACAGAGACCCTGGGCTGCCCCAGGCCAGGGGGACCCGGCGCCTCAATCCAACCCCCGGCGCGGGCCCTCGCCTGGGGCGCTAAGGATGAACCTCCGCCTCAGAGAGCGCCCCTCGGGCCACCCAAGCCTCAGGACTCCCCGCTCGGTTCGCACCTACTTGTTTGGGGACCAGCTTGGTCCCGCGCAGAGCTACGCTCCCTTTTCTCTTTTAATTCAAGTTTTGTCCTGCACACTTGTGCTTCAGTTTTAATTTCCACCACCACTAAGGCAGGGACACACACAAGGCAGGGGCAGAGTAACCCGAAGGGCAAAGATGCTACTTCTCCAAACTTCCTCCAGCCCGCGGCAGAAGCCGCCACCCCGAGGCATGGAACAATGAGCAGGTGCTGGCCCAGGGGCTCGACCGTCCCTCACCCTCGGGAGGAGCGGAAAAGGGCCGGAAGGCGAGCCGGTGGTCCGCGGCCCCACGCGGCGCCCTCTGAGCTCTTCCCTTGCACACCTGGACACCTGAGGGGCACCTGAGGCCCCGCCGCCTCCTCGGAGCAGTTGTGCATGAAGCCTTTGCCTGTTCATCAGACTTCCCAGCGGCCCGGACCTGAGCGTCCGGTGAGACCACAACTTACCGGGGGTGGTGGCTGCCGGGAGCGGGGGAAATCTCGTTTCCAGGAGGCTGCTGACGGGAGGCATTCTGTTCCACCACCACCAAAAGGGAAAGTTGGCAGCCTGGGGCTGCTGCTGGCCTCCAAGGACCACATCAGCCTGCTGCTGCTGGCTGAGGGCCAGGTACCAGAGGTTGTTGATGGCATATGCCGTGAAGGAGCTGGAGGCTGCGATGTTGAACATCCTGCAGGAGCCTCGGAGGTGAGTGCAGTGCAGGTAGGAAGTGGAATCCCTTTCTTTGCACGATGTCTCTCCAGCGCCCTCTACTGACAATGTTTCCGCGCCCTGGGGGCAAAGCATTAAAAAAAAAAAAAAAAGCGGGGCGGGCTCGCGGTAATCCCAGCCCTCGCGAGGCTGAGACAGGAAGATCCCATGGTTATGCTCCAGAGCTACACAGTGAGAGCCTGTCTCCAAAAAACAAATACACAAACAAAACAATGTTGGGTTCAAGGGCAACCTGGACTACATAGTGAGTGTTGGGTTTTTTGGCGCAGTTGGGAGACAGAGAGATAAGAAGAAAGCCTTTATTGCCTGTGCGGGATGGCTGCAGGAGATTGCGAGGACCCTCAGAAAAGGGGAAGCTGAGGAGCGACTTTTATGAAGTTAGGCTGGGTGTGGAAACTTCGTGAGTGGGCAGGGCGTTGTGTTGGGAGAGGATTGCAGGATTTTTTGGTGCTCGCAAAAGAAGAGCTGAAGCCAAGCGTGATGGTTCACCCCTGTAATCCCAGTACTCGGGAGGGTGAGGCAGGAGGATTGTTGCAAATTCGAGACCAGTCTAGGCTACAAAGTGAGCTCAAAGCCAGCCTGAACTGCTTAGAGAGACCCTGTCTCAAAAAAAGACAAAAAAAAAAAAAGCTGAAAGTTTATTTTTGGGCTTGGAAGAACACAGAAATTAGCCCTGGGGGACGCGCTGTGGTTTTGGCGGCCGGTGCCATGTTGGGCTGGCGCCACGTGGAGCCCAGCAGAGTCCCACCGGAGTGGGACCCAGCATCCCGGTCTTTCTGTTGTAATAGCGCCCCTCTTTCAAACTGCTTCCTAGTGACGAGGGGTGTCGTGGTTGGGGCTGTTACAGTCATTAGGGTGACGGGTTAGGTCCATGCAGAAACTGGTGCCAGCCGTCTTGGCCAGGACAAGTTCTCCAGTAGCCCAGGCCAGTATCCTGGATTAGGTAAATCTCGAAAACCGCAGGTCAGGATGAGCGGAAGGATAAGGAACACTGATTTATGGCCCCAAATAGAGGGAGAATGTAAGGAATTCAGGGTCCCCAAGGCAGCCAGCGGGGGGGCGGGGGATTGGGAGTCCCCTTGTTCTTGTCGCTATGTACTGATACATTTTACTTTGTCCATGGCGATTTTGGGTGCTCTGACTCGGATCAGTTGGGGGTGCAGCTCGTGGGGGGCTACCCCAGTTTGAGCCCCCACCCCCACATGGGTCTACCCTTACTGTTTCTCTCCTCTCTGCCTTTGTCATTATCCAACACGGGTCTGTGGGAGGTTCTACCACTGTCTCTCTTTCTTAAAATCATGGGCCCGCATCAGGACTCCTCATATCCTTCGGGATGTCCCTGACCTCTAGCTGATGACCGACAGGGACCAAAGGGCACCACTCTCTTGTCACACCTCTGACAAGAGTGCTGATCCTCCTAGGGGTTGTGACCAGCTGCTGCTTTTGGCTCGCCTTCAATTCAGTCATAGAAGTATTTTCTCCCAACCCTGAAAGCACACTCCACTAGGGTGTCTCATGAAAACTGAAACACCCTGGATCTCTGGGAGAGACCCACAAACCAGAACAACTAATCTTTTACTGTCAGACAGCTTGGACCTGATCTTTTACTGTCAGAGGGCTTGGACCCAATACAAATGCCATAATGGTAGCTGCTGGTCTGGAAGAGGATACTTTCAATTTCAACATCCTCTGTGACTTGAAAAGAAGAGCAATTATCTCCATTTTGGATAAACTCAGCCCTATCTCCATGTATTAATACATAGAGAATGGGCTAGGTTATTTCTTTGTGCCTTCAATTGGCTTTAAGCAGTGTAAATTGGAGCTGATGTGTAATCTCTAAAGCAAAGTGACAGGTTGGTGTTACTCCACCCATTCACTCCCCAAATGCATGGTTGAGCTAGGAGGGATGGAGAGCTATGCTCCACCCTGCAGATTGGGACTGAGCCTCAAGAAAGAGACTATGACTCACCAGGCCAAACAAGATTGTACATCAGAACTGAAGCATTGATCCCAAATTATTAGATCCTTCCTCAGTTGTGTTATGCAGATTGCTCTCTCTGCATTCCTTGCCCTCTGCTTTTCCCAGAGGTGATCTCAGATCTCCTACTAAGCCCAGGTCACAGTAGTCATGGTAGTCAGTCACGTATTTCCCACTGTCACTCATCGGCAAGCCACTCCCCTCATGGAGAATTAAAACCCGGGTTGGGCTTTGGGCAAGGTCTTTGTTCTGGTGAACCACCATCTTGGCTGGATTTAGGGCCCCTTGGCTTCGCATACTTGTGTATATGTCTCAGTGTGTTTATTCTTCCCTTGGGTTACACTGGAAATAGTAGGTTGGGATTAGCTCTGGGATAACAATTATAAACCTTCCTGGACCCAGACGAGGGTGGGAAAGGGTTCTCTGTACTGCACATTGCTGATTCCAACCCTCCAGACCACCAACTTGGGTTATTGTGCCTGTTCCTGTCTCAAGGTGCACTTTTCCCCAACAAAACTCCTGAGCCGCACCACAGCTGTGCACCCCAACATAGCATGCTCAAAAGCTGCTGGCTAAACACAGGAATGTTCAGCACTGGTGTGGTGACACGCAGAGACAACCTGGGAATGGAGTGCCTGGCAGAGAGCAGTCATCAGCAGGGAACAGAGTTGCCGCCACCGTGCAAGTCCGGCCTTCCCCAGCAAAGTACCTTGCCAAGCCCTCTGCAGAATGTTCCATCTGTGGTAGAGGTTTCCAGCCAGGAGCACCAGGTGCCTCCTGGCTGGAGAGAAGCACAGTGGATAGCACAAGATACACTACTAAGATTCCTTGCTGCCCCAGCTGAAAAGCACCAAGGACTGAACCCAGGGCCTTGGCACTGAGCTTACATCCCCAACCCTTTTTACCTTATTTTATTATTTTTCAGAGAGGGTCTCATTAATCACTGATTTCTCTGTGGTGAGTTTGAATTTGTGACCCTCTGGCCTCAGCCTGCCAAAGTGCTGGGACTGCAGCATGCAGCCAACATTCCAGGCTTAAGCAAACTTAAAGGTATACAGAGCTGACTGTGGTGATGCCTGCCTATCGTCCCAGAACTTGGGGAGCTGAGGCAGAAAAATCACTGCAAATTCCAAGTCCACCTGGGTGACAACAGTGAGTTCAAGGACAGCCTGAACTACACAGCAAGATCCCATCTCAAAAAAATCAAATAATTAAATAAGCAAGCTCAGTTGAAGTTCTGGAGAACTGCCTAGCACTGGAAATACTCTATCTCTACCTGAACTATTAATAGGTGCCATATGTATCTCCAGTGCTGAATAAATGAGATTAATGACTGCTTTCAGTCTTTAGGGATTATAGTGGTTTGGTCAAGTATAGGAAAAGCTAATTGAAAAGAAGTCAAGTTGTTTTTTTTTTTAGACAAGGTTTCAACTAGGTACTTCAGGCTGGCCTTGAACTCACTTTGTAGTCCAGGCTGGCCATGAATTTGCAGCAATCCTCATGCCTCAGACTCCCAAGTACTGGGATTATAGGCATGTATCACCATACCTGCCAAGATATTTGCTTTCTACTTGTATTTTTATCTGAGAAATAGACGTACCATTCTCAAATCCAGAGGGCTCTGTTGACTAGTCGAGACAAAAATAAATATGGTCTTCTATAGTTATAATTCAGTCTTAGCTACTGCCTACACAAGATTCGCTAGCCATTTTGTCTACCCTGTCTGCTCTTCTTCCCCATCACTTAGATTTCTTCACTTGCCAGATTTCCAAATAAGACACATGTAAAGCTGTCACAGGCAGCTGAGCTAGTTAGAAATGTTATAGACAAGACAGGGCTAGATCCTTAGAGGAAGCCGGCACAGAGGACCAGATGTCTTGTGACCTTAGAGGAGACACACACCTCTTGCTGTAGGTCACATCTCAAAACAGAAGGCAAAACAAATGCAACCACACCCTTAAATATAAATTTTAGGGATTAGGTACGGATCTCACCATCCCAATCCCCTATAGAGTCACTGATCTGTAAAGAATACTCATTTGCTACATGACTCACTTCCCCATTTGTCCCTAATTTGGTCAATTTTACCTGAACAATTAAACTTATTGGTTGACCATAGTTCTGTCCCACCTTGTGCCCAACTGCCTCGCAAGTTCCGTTTTCCTCTCCTTAGACCCATGTCACCTCATGGTTTCACACTATAAAAATCCCTAAAAAAGACAGAGTCCCTGGCAACCACTCAGGACCCCTTCTGTCTCTCAGACAGAAGCTTTCTTTCTCTCAATAAATATCTCTGCTCTTAACCTCTATTGTATCTAAAATTTATTCTTCAATTTTAGACAACACGAACGCCTATTGGCCAGATAGTAGATCGGGAATGTGGTTCCTCTATATCAAAGCAAATACTTACCCCAGTTGGTTAGACATTGAAGCACTTTGCTTATGAACTTTATTCATGCAAAAGCTACACACATTGGCCTTCTGGTTATAACAGATCTCCGGGGAACCTCAACTGGCGAACACTCCAGAAAAACCCAAAGTGGCAAGTATTCAGCCCACAGAAGACACTGGGGCAAAGATTAAAGAAGGAAAAAGCCGGGTGTGATGGCTCACGCCTGTAATCCTAGCACTCGGGAGGCTGAGGCAGGCGGATCGCTGCAAGTTTGAGACCAGCCTGGGCTACAAAGTGAGCCCAAGTTCAGCCTGAACTGCATAGTGAGACCCTGTCTCAAAAAGACAAAAAAAAAAAAAAAAAAAAAAAGAAGGAAAGTAGGTGGGTCTGGTGGCACAAGCCTATAATTGCACTACAATTAGGAGGCTGAGCAGGAGCATTGTTGTGAGTTCCAGGCCAGCCTGGGACACACAGTGAGTTCAAGGCCAGTCAGAACTACATAGTGAGATCCTTTCTCAAAAAACTGAAAAAAAGGGCTGGAGATATAGCTCAGCAGCACAGTGCCTGCCTGGCAATCATGAGGTGGTAAATTTAATTCCTAGCACCAAAAATAAACAAAAAAAATAACCTGAAAGAAACAAACAAACAAAAAAAAGAGGCAAGGTAGGCAATCTTTTTTCTTTCCTTTTTTTTTTCTTTTTGGCACCAAGGCAGGCAATCTTACAGACAAAAAATTGTGAATGAATTTAAATATTATTACAATGGATTCTACTTACTTTGGAATGACACCAAAGTTGTTGCCAAAATGGTTTAGAGGATGCTGCATGGAAAGATGCTGAACAGAAAACAGAGAGACAAAGGATAAGCAAGAATTATATCTGAGGGCTGGGGATTTAGCTCAATGGCTTAAACGTCTGTCTGGCAAGCACGAGGTCATGAGTTCAATCCCCGGTACCAAAAAAAAAAAAAAAATTTAAGAAAAAAAAAGGAAAAAGAATTATATCTTAATGCTGAGCATGGTGATGCAGGCTTATAATCCCATCATTGGGGAGGATGGAGGATTGTTAAAAGTTCAAGACCAGCCTGGGCTACAAAGTGAACACATGGCCAGCCTGAACTGCATGAGACCCTGTCTCAAAAAGACAGAGAGAGAGAGAGAGAGAGAGAGAGAGAGGGAGAGAGAGAGAGGAGAGAATTGTATCTGACCAAGCAAATGTAAAATTAAATGCACAATCTGGGAAGCTGGTTGCTTCTGCATGGAGTCTCAGCTCTTGGGAGATAGAGTCTGAAAGATTATGAGTTCAGGGAAGCCTGGCTTACATGGAGAATTTAAGGCCAGTTTGGACTAAATTGTGAGAACTTGACTCAAAATAAATAGACAAATAAAAATAAAACTGAAGCCAAGATTAAAAACAAAAAGTAATATATATGTGTGTGTGTATATATATATATATATATATATATATATATATATATATATATAATAGCTTAAAGTACTTGTATGTTATGATTTGGCTCTTAAGTTATCTAAAGCAATTGTTAAAATATGTTTACATTGGCTATAGTTAAAAGGGTAAGCTTTCTATGTCAAAGGCAATAAGGTTTACTTAACATATTGAAATGCTCTTGGTTAAATTTATAAAACTAGATTTAAAAGTGAAGGTTTTATATTTTACTAGAATAAGTTTGTTATGTTCTCACCATTAGGCTTTTGATTACTAAAAAGTAAGTTTTAAAGAGTATTTGAATGTTACCTATGAAATGTTTGCAATAATTAGGTCATGATTGGTTAAACAGACAGCTATTATTCTTGCTTATGACATAACTCACAAAGAGTATTTGGGCATAGATGTATGCATACATCTAAAGACAAACTATGCTGTGAATCTAAGCTTTAAAGTTATATTTATATGGGCTGGGGTTTTGGCTCAGCGGTATAAGTGCCTGCCTGGCAAGCATGAGGTCATGAGTTCCATCTCTGGTACCAAAAAAAAAAAAAAAAAGTTATGTTTATAGGGTTAAGACTCCAAAAGTTTAATGCATACAAAGTAAGTAGTAGGTGCTTTTGTTACTGTATGAGATATACTTGTACCTATACATTGGGTAAAAAAATTATTTGTGGGCATCTAATATGGAGGTTCTTTTTTTTTTTTTTTGAGGGATGTCCTAAAATAAAATATTTTGATAAGCAAAAAAAAATTATTTGTGGTCATTAACACTGTTCCTAAACTTACTGGAGCTGTAAAGATTTCCTTAATTCTTTGTTGTTTTAAAAAAAATTTTTAATCGGAACCAGTGATCAAACTCACGACGGCGCACTTGCAAGGCAGGCACTTATGCCACTGAGCTAAACCCAGCCCTGTTTTTAAAATTTTTATATTTATTTATTTATTTGGTTATTTTGAGACAAGATTTTGCTATGTAGTTCAGGCTGGCCTTGAACTCACTTTGTAGTCCAGGCTGGTCTTCAAACTCACAGTGATGCTCCTGCCTCAGCCTCCCAAGTGCTGGGATTACAGGCATGCACCACACCCAGTTGAAAATTTCCTTATCATTGTAGTTACACTTTAGAAAACCATTAAAAGGAATCTAAAGTTTATCCTAAGGGTATAAACTAAATATGTAAAATTTCTATACAGCTATGATACCTATTATTGCTAATCTTATATTTGTGTTTCCCAAGTATACAGACCTTCAAAAAAATTGAAAACATCTTATCACACTGGTGATTTCCAGCTGAAGTTCTTTGCGGTGGTAAACTTTTTAGGTGCAAAGCATCTGGCTTTGTCCCAACTATTTGTGATGAAATGTACAAGCCAATCTAGTATTAAAAAGCCAACCAAATGATACAGATGTATTTTCACATTTGTTTGGTTGTCATGTAATTGCATTAAAACAGTGAGAAGTACCTAAACACTATACAATCCAGACAACATCATTTTAATGACTAGAGATTAGGCGATAACAATCAGTAAAGTACATCTATAAATAAGTACATTCTACTTTAGTGTCACAGTGGTAAAAAAAAAAAAGTTCAAGAGAAAACAAATTCAAATAAAAGTTTATGTTGCTTAATATCTTGTAATGCCGGGCGTGGTGGCTCATGCCTGTAATCCCAGCACTTAGGAGGCTGAGGCAGGAGGATCGTTGCGAGTTCAAGACCAGCCTAGGCTACAAACTGAGCTCAAGGTCAACCTGAACTGCATAGCGAGACCTTGTCTCAAAAAGACAAAAAAAAAAAAAAAAAGAAAGAAAGAAAGAAAGAAAGAAAGAAAGAAAAGAAATTCAGCTGAATTTGATGAGTAGCAATTTGCTAGATTTGGGTTGTAGTGATTTTTGTTCAGTATTGCTCAGTAGGCATGGTATAAACCTGAGAGTCAGATAGCAAAATTAATGAAAGGATGCAATGGAAGAGGAGGGTGAGTTCTGGAAATGCTACTGTAAGTTGAAATAGTGCACTACAGTATTTGAGAGATAAAAGAAAAGGGAGTATAGGTTGAGGAAACACCAATGGCTAGAAGTAAAAATGAAGAAACGGCAAATGTATTGGAAACATAGCTATTTTCAGAAACCAGAATAGAATGTAAGATTTCAGAGGCAAAAAGACTGGAATATGTAATTACTCCATGCTTGTTCTCTCTTCATTTGGTGTCTTTCTATAGCAAAATAGGCCAGGCATGGTGACACATGTCTTACTTCCTGCACTCTAGGACGATGAGATAAGAGGACTGAAAGGTTAAGCTCAGTCTGGGCAACTTAACAAAAGTTGCCCAGGCTGCCCAACTTAGCAAAAGTTTGTCTTAAAATTATAAATGTGTAAAAAGGGCTGAGGATGTAGCTCACAGAGGCTATGTGGATTCATTCTCCGATATCATACACACATACACACACACACAAAGAATAGATATAAGAACTGAAACATAATTCAACAAGCAAAACATAAGATTTGCAAATAATGAACTTTATTCTATCATTTGCCAACTGAAGGAGCTAGATCCACAAGGCTCCATGGCTCTACTCTCCTTGAAAACAATACATTTCTGTTCACCTTAAGTCATGAAACAATGAGTATGGAAATCAGTGTGCCCGATTCTTTATGAGAATCATAATGTATGACTGATTTAAAATGAAATCCTCTCCTTTCTGCTGATGCAACCTGCATCAGGCTGAGCTTTCTATGACTGGAAGAGCAGATATGATTGTTTGTTTTTTTTTTTTCCTTCTCTTTTTCCTCCATGGACTTCATACCCATAGTTTGTGGTCCCCTGAGTATCGGGTCCTGATCTAGATCCCCAGCTCCCAAATGAGTGGCTCCAAATGGCGAAGGCTTAAATAAAATGAGACAAGTGGTATGACGTTAGGGATCCAGGAGGATCAAAACCCTTTAGCTGAGCTCAAGACTCTGATGGCTAAGACAAAGACTTCTCTGGACCACCCATTTTTATTAGGTCCAACAACAAAGGGCAGGGAAACTGAGGAAAGCACAGGCAATGAGCAGGACCTTGGGAGCCACTTCAAGGACAACTCCAAGTAATGAATCATGTCAATTTAGAACTGTCTTATCATGAAGACATGGTAGAAGGCAGTAGGAGTAATTCTTGGAGCTGCAGTCTTTATCTACTTAATTGATGTTTGAGTCAAGTGTCTGCAGCTATGGTCTTATCTTGCCCTTTGAAGTATCTCTGGCCTCACAGGCCACTACAGGCCTCAGCCAGGAGAAGTGACTCAGAGGTTCACTTACTGTGAATCAGCTCCCATCACCAGACAAGGGGCCGAGGCCTAGGACAGACTCACAGATAAACATAGAAATCCAATTAGTTAATTTTAAATCCTGCTCAGAGCCACTTCATACTGGTCTCCAACACTTGAAGACTGGGGCATAAGGAGAGAGGAAAGGTAAAGGGACACAGAGCTCTTGCCTGATATGGTTGGAAGATGCCATCATGCTCTCCAGGCCTTGCAGGAGTTCAAAGCTGACTCTGTCATGACACTTTTCGGGGTCTTTGGCTATGTTCACCTAACCACGTGTGCTGTGATGATTCTTTTACCTCTGTGACCACTGCTTCTCTGCAGATTCAATCCATTCCTGCACAACTGTTCTGGGGAGGAAAACAGACTTCCCATTTGGTAGAAGACCTCCCAGGCTGCAGCACTTCTTGGATTATTGGTTGATATTTGTCACAAGCAGTCCACATCTCATCTGTGACAGCCAGGCATTCTGCTTTGTGTCAGAGGTAGATACAGGCATCCTTTTTCTTGAACCCAGGCCCACATGTGTACTAGAGAGAAATTCTACCACTGAGGTACAGGTCCATCCTCAGTCACTTCTCCAAGCAGAAGCATCTCTCTTGCTTGACACTTCCTCCATGTCCTTTGTGTGATGGGATGAAGAGGATGATCAGCTTCTTCTCTCTGAGTGGTAGACAAAGGAGTGTGGTAAGAAGGCAGCTAGTGAAAGAAAAGGTAGGGGCAGGACATTTAGTGGGGCAAGTACATACTATGTGTTAGATTCACATTTAGTAGTATGTGACAGAATAATGACCTACAATACATTAATCACAAAGGGAGCTTATTGATCTTATGGAATAAAAATTTTAACAGGAAGAATCTCAGGGTTGGTATTTCAGCTCCATAAGATCATCAGGGAGGAGTCAGGGATATAGCTCAGCAGCACAGCACCTGCCTGGGAAGCATGAGATCCTGAGTTTGATTTCTGATACAAAAAAATCATCAGAGAAGGATCCTGCTTGCTTCCTGTAACACCATGCTCAGCATGTGACTTTCAGGGCTCCAACATGACATCTGTGATGCCGCCACCATGTTCTAGTTATAAACTAGAAGAAGGGCTGGGGATTTAGCTCAGAGGCATAAGTGCCTGCCTTGCAAGCGCATGGTCATGAGTTCGATCCCTGGTACCAATTAAAAAAAAAAGGATTTAATAAACTAGAAGAACTGAAGGAAATGATGGAAAAGTGTGTACTTGCTTGTAGGACAGTAATAGCTTTCCTGGAAACAGTAAAGCAGCTATTTATATAGCATCCCCCAATATCATGTCAACAGACCACCCCAAGCTTGAAGAGAGATTAAAAACAAAAAATAGTTTAACTGGGAAAAAATGACATTGTAGGCATAAATCAGTACTGTGTTAGTAAGGGAGAGGTCATAATTTTGGGTAGGGAATTAACAGTGAGCACCTGAGTATTCTTTCAATGTCATGTTATTCTAAAATGTGCTAAAGTGTTAATCACAGAGTGATGTCTTTAAAAAGCACTAGAGTTAAACAAAGAACAAATAAGAACAAGATTTAAGACAAAGACGGAAGTGGATGGAGTGCATTCACAAAACAGGCCCTAAGTTTTATAGCAGGTGATGCAAAAAAGAAAACACTTCAAATGTTCCCTAGAAAAGGGCTTACCAGCTGGGGAAATAGGTCAGTGCCACAGTGCCTGCCTGCAAGTGTGAAGTCCCAAGTTTGATTCCTGTTATCCTCCCCCACTCCCCAAAAAAGGGTTTGCATGTTTATGGGGAGTGCTCCATAAAGCAAAATAAAAAGGGCAGGAGTGGGTGAGTAACCATAATTGGGAGAGTGAATTATCAGGAGAAAGTAATTCATCCCTCAATACACAGTCAATATACACAAGAGACTGCTTGCAAGGCCCTTACCTTATCAGTACCAAAATTCAAATTTTTTACATAAATACCATAGGACTCAATTTTCAAGATGCCTGGGACCAGAAGTGCTTCAGATTCTAGGTTTCATTTATTTAACTGCATGTATACAATAATGAGGTACGGGTTGAGGATGGCACTCAAATCTAAACATGAAACTCCTCTGTCTCATATATCTTGTGTATGCAGAGCCTGAAGGTAACGTTATGCAGTAATTTTACTGTGCCTCCTTCGGAGTGTGACATGTCATGAGGTCAGATGTTTCCATTTATAGAGCCATGTCATGACTGAAAAAAATTTTGGGGTATTTCAGATTTCAAATTTTCACATCAAGGATATTCAATCTGTAATTGCATATAAGCTATGCAATCCTCTACATATTTTATATCATTTCTAGATTACTTACAGTACCCAATATATTGTAAATATTATATAATTGTTAGATGTATGATTTAGGGAACAATGACAAGGAAAAAAGTTTATACATATTCACCTCAGGCACACCTGAAGAGTCCAGCTGGACTCGTGGGAGGCATTGTCATGGGCCCTAGGTCTTCATCTGGACTCGTAGGACATTGCTGTGGGATTCAGGCCCTTGCCTGAATATTCTTTGTCTTTAGTGTTGTGGATAGATTTCCTACAGACAAGGAAAAAAGTTTATACATATTCACCTCAGGCACACCTTCTCCTACATATTTTCAGTCCACAATTGGTTGAATTTTAAGATTCAGAACCCAGAATATGGATGACTAACTCTAACAAGCAGTAGTATGGCAGTATTTGTGTGTGTGTGTGTGTGTGTGTGTGTCTAACACACACACACACAAACACACACTGGGGTTTTGGAATTAAGCCCAGGACCTTTATATCTTCCTCCATCCCTGACCTTTAAAATTACTTTTTGTTTGTGTTGACACAGGGTCACTAAGTTGCCCAAACTAGACTCCAACTTCCAATCCTACCTCAGTCTCCCAGAGTGCTGGGATTCTTGCTTTGCTTTTGCTCCAGCACATCTGGCTACCAATATTTTGAAAGATAGGACAGTAAGTAAGGACTAGGGGAGGAAAGGGATTATGAGTGGTAATTAGGATGGTCAGGAGGATGACTCAAATTTTAGGATTCACTGGCTTCGAGGTTTAAGCAGCCTCAAGTTTAGGGCACATATGGTATCAGACCGTATGAGCCAAAATATCTCTGTCAGGAGTCTTCACCTTTGCTGGTATTCTAAATACCCAGCTCTGCATGGGCCATGTTGCCAGCTCCTCAAGAAAGATCTGGCCAGATGGGCATGATGTGGTTCAGAAGTGCTCTCCCACTGAGTGGCCAGAAAGAAAGGAAGCAGGATGGTCGTTGATCTCAAGTACTCAACCTCACTGTAATTTGGACCCCCATGTGACTTAAAGGCTACAGTTTCCTTTCAGTGAAGTTTGAAATTCTTGTCAGTGTACAAGTAGTAACCACATCCCTAAAACTGTCTCTTCATGAGCAAAAATTTGTGAGTACTTTGTACTACTTCTTACATGGGGATCAAAGAAGTGATAAAGCAACTGAACCCCATGCCAAGAACCAGAACACACACTGCAAGGTCAACATGAGGGGTTTTAATCAAAAGAAGCAGATGTGGCACCTTACCCAGCAGACCAGGGCAAGGTATGCAGAGCAGGGCTGAGCAGGGTTTTCATCGACAAGTTAAAGGGGAGGGATAGGTATTGTTTGGGTCATGGGCTGAGAGCTGTGGGTGGATCTTGTACTTTCTATGTAACATGTCTTTCTCTGGAGGAGGTTAGCAGCCAGGCTCTGCATTACAATGGGTATTTCTTTGTTTCTGCAGTTAGGCTCTTGTAACATGGCAATGGATCTTTTGTCCCTACATTTGGGCTTTTACAATGGTGGGGGAGACTGGTCATTGTTGGCCAGATCTATCAATAAGTACTACTGCATCTAATGCACAAGTATCTTTTTTTTTTTTTTTGACACTGGGGATCAAACTCATGACCTCTCACTTGCCAGGCAGGCACTTACACTGCTGAGCTAAACCCCCAGCCCCTAGTATCTTTTAAATTTAGTTACTTTTTTAAAATGTCTTCAATAGATTACAAATGAATAAGAGTTTTGTTTTTCAAATGTCTATTATGCAGCAAAATGCCCAACAAAATTAATTGCTTAATATATATTTAGTTCTTTGTGCTTTCTCTATTATTTGCTTCTTATACACTATTTTCTTCCATTTTTGCTTAGCACACAACTGACAATTATTGTGTCTATTTGTATGGTGATGGGGATTGACTCAGGGCCCTGGGCATGCTGGCAAACATTCTACCAGGGAACTAGTCCATACCTGTTGTAGTCAGGGGTTGTCAGGAGAACAATTAGAATAAGGACATGGAATTTATAATATTATTTTATGATGGTCACCCAGAGTTGATGCAAAGAAGTGCAGGAAATCACTCATATTCCATTGCAGCATTAGACACAATAGCCAAAGGTGGAAGTGACTGAAGTGTAGTATGTATACATACTGGACTATTATTTAGCCTTAAAAAGGAAGGAAATTCTAGACACATCAACGTACCTCAAAGACATTATGTTAAGTGAAATAAGGTAGAGTCAAATTCATGGAGTATGAAAAGATTACTTGGAGACAAGACTTGTTCCAAATACGGAGGGGCCCAGACGGATTGTCTCAAGAACACCGAGCATGAAGGAGTCTGAGGGAGCAGTGCTGAACTGAGAATTCTCTGGCTTTTATTTCAGAGAAACAGAGAAAGGACAGCTTGGATGCCAAGAAACAAAGGATCCTATTGTGATTCCTTAATCTTTAACTATATGTTCCAGAGTATGCATGCTTTTGCCCCATGGATCTTTTTTAAATTTTTTCCCCACATTGGTTTTTGAGACAGGGTGTCACTACGTAGTTCAGGGTAGCCTGGAACTCACAGTAATCCTGCTTCAGCATCCAAATGCTGGGATTACAGGTATGTGGCACCATCCTTGGCTCTTTCTTAATCCTCAACCATACATTGCAAAGCCTGTGTGCTTCTGCCCTGAAGACCCTTCATAACTTAATCACTCACTCTTCTGGCCAAGCCCCCCCATGTAGTCCCTTTTGTGTTTTAAGCTCTATGGATTAGGGAGGAAGAGAGGAATGCAGTGTGGACAAGGTACTGGGCTTGATGCAGGAGTCATTACAGCCTCGGCACAAGGTGTTCCTTGAAACAGCACACAGCTTTTAGGACTGTAAGAAAACCAACAAAAATATTATTCTGATAGCAGTAAATATCTAGACATGGAATTTGAGGCTGGAAAGCCCGTTTTTCAGGCTGAGCCATAGGCAATATCATTAACACAGTCTAAAGTGATACTGTGAGCTTCCATTTGAAGACGTGAAGCTGGCCCTTCAGGTGAACCTAGAGATGGGAAACTGCCCCATGAAGATCTGTGGGAAAAGCCCCATGGATCACATGTTGGACCTCATCCCAGAAATCAGAGCTGTTAAATGGGATGGGTGTGATGCACATAGAGCAATATTCTGCATCACAACTAAGACAAGTGCATTTCCAGAGAGCCTGATGGTGCTCTTATGAGCCATCTGACAGCAGCCCAAAGAGCATAAGGGCACTGTTAAGATCTGTCAATTCTGATCTGTGTCATTAACTCAAAAGTAACCATATTTTTTTGAGACAAGTTCTTGCTGTGTATTCAGACTAGCCTTAAACTCACTACATACCCAGGCTAGCCTCAAACTGGAGATGGTCCTTTGGCCTCTACACTGCTGAGGATATAGGCATGTGCCACCACACCTGACAGAAATAACGTTTGGAAACTAGCTGTTCCTAGTTTGGGCAGTTCACATGGAATGGGGTCAAGGAGACTGTTGAGGTCAACACCGTAGCTGCTAGCACAGTGGCTGAAATAGTAAACACGATCAGAATAACAAGAAAACATTTTTGTCTACTGTGTTCAAGTGCTGAGATAACTTGTTCAAGGGCAGAGTTTCCCACCCTTTTTTTTGTTGTTGTTCTTTTTGAGAGAGTCTTGCTATGCAGCTCAGGCTGGCCTCGGGCTCACTTTGTAACCCAGGATGGTCTTGAACTTGCAACGATCTGTCTGTGTTAGCCTCCTGGGATTACAGGATTGCGCCACCATGCCGGCTTTCCCATTCATTCTTTTGTGAGACTGGTGGGGAGTCAAGCTTTAGCTTTTGTCTAAATACCATACTATGAGTAAAATTTGAGAAATATTAAGGTTGTCGACATTATGTAGCATGAGCTGACAGGATAACATTAAGGGCCTTCAGAGGTCGATGACAGTGGTTAGAAGAACTGTATTCTGCATATTAGGTTCCTCTTTAGTAAGGACGATAATGTATGGGGTGAGAAGCACAAATCATTACATGATAAGAGGTGTCATTAATAATCCATGTGAATTAAGTTATGTGCTGATAACTGGTAATTCTTTTTTTTTGTTTTTTGTTTTGTTTTGTTTTTTTGAGACAGGGTCTCACTGTGTGGCTCACTCTGGCCTTCAACTCACTATGTAGCCCAGGTTGGCCTTGAACTCATGGTGGTCCTCCTGCCTCAGCCTCCTGAATGCTAGGATTACTGGCACATACCACTGGCAAGTCTTAGAATATGCAGGGAAAAAGGTTTAGCTAAATGCCAGAGTTTTTTAAGAGGAGAAAGATTAGTGCCTGAGGAGAGGCACAGTAAAGATTCAGCAAGCCCAGGATTCCATAAAGGTGTGGTGCAGCTGCAATTAAAGGGTAGGTTTTAATTCCAGTAGAATTAGACATTGGCGAAAGGTTCTTGCCCTAGTATAAATTACTGTACAATTATGGCAGTGGTCTAACATGGCAGAAAGCCGAAGTTACCACTTCCTGCTTCTTCTTCAGCCCTGATTGCAACTCCCTTTCCTGTTTGCGTGCAAAGAAAATTCCAATCATTTCCTCACACATCATCAATGTCCACCCTATGCACCACTTCCGATCAGAGGGCATATAACCCTCGGCCTCTCTGTATCCGGTTGAAGGAGACAGCCCAGCCACTATGGATTGTGTGCTCCTTTCCATGTCCTCAATAAATCTGTTCTTTTTTTTACTTTTCACTTCTCTATTGTGGCAGAAAACTTTAACAATTGGTCCTTCTAAATTGTGAGGTCTGCAATATGCTAATGTTAACTTATATGCTAAGGTTGGTAGATCTGCATGAGGTCCACACCAAGTCTAAGCCATCTCTGACAGGTGCCTATGGGTTGGATTGGAATAATGAATTTGAGATGTCTATCTGACAGACTGAGGGGTTTCTCCTACTCCAGCAGAAAGGTGCTCCTTAGAAAACATGGAGCCTTGAGTAGGTGGGGGTCTTTAGGTCACTGGGGACTGTGGGGCCTAGTCTTTTCTTTGTGCTACTTTGCTACTATCTCAGAAAAACAAAGCAAAACAAAACAACCATAAAGAAAACCAAAAGTAAAAAAAAATAAAAACCTGTGTTTTTCTTCCAACCATAGGAGGCCTACAGGCCTGCTTGAAGTTTATCTCCCTTTTGTTTTGTTTTTTGGTCATTCATTGAATGTAACAATCAGTGAAGAATAGCCAGAGAGCCTTTTATCAACTTATTTGCAGAACAGATCTTTCAGGTACAAACTGTGAGACCTAAAGTTTAGTGTGTCTTTTTTGACCTCAAGTTTCTGTTCTCCACAATACTTTGCTCAGTTTTTCTCACTCATTCGGGAAAAATATCTGCTGGTAACTTGGTCTCCTTCCTGAGTAGTTGCCTACCCAAGTCATTCCTTTTGAGCTCAAAATCCCATGTGTGCTTTCCCCCCTAGATGGTCATTTCTTTCTCAGGGTGCTACCTTAATCAGGGTCATTATCTTGCCTTATCACATGATTGGCTGACATTCTGGGTCAATTACATGGGTTCTACCACATTTGATTTCAAGTGACCTCATGGTCACCAGAAAACCTCCCCCTTCAAGATAGGAGTCAATCCTCTGACTACAAGGAACACATGGGCTTCCTCTCACTTTTAAGGTGGAGTGAAATGCCTTATGTTCAGGTTTTTATGACCTTTTATGTGAGGAAAAGCCCAGAAACTACAATATGTAGAGTGGCTCAGAAAAAAAGATATCTTTGATGATGCTGTCCTCAACTGCTGCCTGTCTCTCAGGGTGATTCCAACTGTTTAATGAAGAAAATTCAAATGGGACCCCAACATTTATGGGCTTTACAGTGTTCAACAATTGGGATCTTGAGGAGAGTCAAAAGAGAAAAAAGCTAGCCAGGCATGGTGACACATGCCTGTAAACTCTGCAGTTGGAAGGCTGAGACAGGAGGATTATTGCAAATTCGAGACCAGCCTGGTATACAAATGAGCTCAAGGCCTGCCTGAACTTCATGGTGAGACCGTGTCTCAGAGAGAGAGAGAGAGAGAGAGAGAGAGAGAGAGAGAGAGAGAGAGAGAGAGAGAGAGAGAGAGGGAGGAGGGTGAG
>PVLA01009759.1:0-23558 GCA_004027455.1 Hydrochoerus hydrochaeris | reverse complement strand
CCCAGAGCACAAGACATCTGCCTTCAACTGTCTGAACAATACCAGTACAGATATATCTCTTCAGTGAATTCAGAGAAATCTATTTTAACTATTTTTATATACATACATCATTTTTCTCTCATCTTGTCAATTAATGAAGCAATATGATGTTTATACATATCATTTATTTTACTAATGAGTGTGTTCTCAAGATGCATCCATTTACCTACAAATGTCCAGTTTATCCTTCTTTATGGCTGAATAGTACACCATTGTATAAAAATACATTTTTTAAATCCATCCATCAGTTGTTGGGCATTTAGGTTGTTTCCAAGATCTGGCTATTTAAAACTCTGCTGCTATAAACATGGGTGCATATTTATCACTGTGGTATGATGTTTTTAATTCTTTTGGGAAGATACCCAGAAGGGGAATAGGTGGATCGAATGGGACCTCTAGTCCTGGTTTTTTGAGGAATCTCCACAGTAATTGTTACAGTGGTTGCACCAGTCTGCATTCCCACCCACAGTGGACAAGGGTTCCTTTTCCCCCACAGTCCCTGCAGCATTTGATACTGCTTGGTTTCTTCATACTAGCCATACTTTCCAGGGTGAGGTGGAATCTCAGTGCTGTTTTAATTTTCATCTCTCAAATGACCATTGTGTTGAACATTTTTTTTTTTATTTATTGGCTGTTTGTATTTCTTCATCTGAGAAGTGTGTGTTCATCTCAGATCCACATTTTTGGATTGGGTCTTTAAATCTGGGTGGTCTGATTTTATTTATTTATTTATTTATTTATTTATTTATTTATTTATTTTAAGGGAAGGAAAGGTTTATTTCTTACAATCCTTGGAGGTTTCAGTCCATACTCAGTTGGCTCCAAGGTAGTGTGGCATGGCAGGGCAGCCCTTCATAGCCACTGCAAACAACAAGGCACAAACCTGCAAGAGAGAGAGACACATCTCCCTGCCATTATATTGTATGCTGGCTCTACCCCTAGGCAAGTATAACACTCACACCACCAGTCCTAGTGCTAAATAATGAACCAATCACAAATGCTAGATTTGGTTGAGTCCATAATTCATGAGGCTTGGGGACCACTGACACAAACCATGACATCCCACCCCTGGCTCCCAAAGACACATGCACATCCTTTATACAAAAGACATTTAGTCCATCTCCAAGAGTTGCCAATGTCCTAACAGGTTCAGCATTGCTGAAAAGTTCAAGTCCTTCTTTACATGTTCTTGATAGTAGTCCTTTGTCTGAGGAACAGCTGGAAAACATTTTCTCCCACATTGAGTTGTCTCTTCACTCTGTTGGTTTCTCTTGTTGTGCAAAAGCTTTTCAGTAGCATGAGATCCCAGTTGTTGATTCTTTTTAATAGTTCCTGTGCAATCTGGGTTTTGTTCATTAAGTTTTTACCCATACCAATGTCTTCAAGAGTTCAAGGAGATTTAATGTTGTTTTAATATTGAGATCTTTTATCCAGTCTGATTTTAGCTTTGTACATGGTGAAAGATATGAGTCCTATTCTAATCTTTTGGCATGTGTAGAGCCAGTTTTTCCTGCACTATATATTAAAGAGGCCATCATTTTTCCAGTGAATGTTTTTGGCATCTTTGTTAAAGATAAGGTGGCTTAGTGTGTCTGCAGTTGTTTCTGCATCTTCTAAACTATTCCATTGATGTTTGTGGTTTTTTTTCAGTACCACACTGTTTTTATCATAGTAGTTTTATAGTATAATTTCAACCCAGGGTTTGTGATGCCCTGTCTTATCTTTGCTGCCCCAGATGGCTTTTATTATTCTAAGTCTCTTCTGGCTCCAGATGAATTTTAGGATTGTTTTCTCTAATTCTGTAAGATACACCATTGTAATTTGATTGGGATTGCACTGAATCTGTATAACAATTTTGGAAGTATGCCCATATTCACTATATTGTTTTTTTCCACCCAAGGGCACAGAATATCTCTCCATTTTCTAATATCCTCTTCAATCTCCTTTTTCAGAGTACTGTAGTTTTCAATGTAGAGGTCTTTTTACCTCCTTTGTTAGATTGATTCCTACGTATTTCATTTCTTTTGATGCTATTGTAAAAGGTATTATTTCACTGATTGCTCTCTTGGTGAGTTTGTGTACAAGGTTATTGATTATTGAGTGTTGACTCTGTAACCAGCTACATTACTGAATTTGCTTATTAAATCTTTTGGCAGAGATTTTGGGGTCTTCTAAGTAGAGTATCATGTCATATGCAAATAATGATAGTTTAACTTCTTTCTTTCCTATCTTTATTCCTTTTATTTCTTTCTCTTGTCTAATTGCTCCTGCTAAAGTTTCCAGGGTTACATTGAGTAAGAGTGAAGACAGTAGAATCCTTGTCTTGTTCCTGATTTTAGAGGATACTTTCAGTTTTTGTTCATTTAGTATGTTGGCTGTTGGTTTGTCCTAGATGGCCTTTATTGGACCAGACAGAGATAAAGAGCATCTATTCCAATTTTCTGTAGGGTTTTTATTATGAATGGGTGCCGGACTTTGTCAAAAGCTTTTTCTGCATCTATAGTGATGATCATATGATTTTTGTCCTTGGTTCTGTTAATATGATGTACTACACTTATGGATTTACATATGATGAACCATCCCTGCATTCCTGGGATGAATCCCATTTGTACATGTGTACGTTTTTGATGATTTGCTGCAGTCTGTTTGCCACTATCGTATTGAAGATCTTTGCATCAATGTTCATTAGAGAGATTGTAATTCTCTCTTAGTTGGGTCCTTCTCTGGTTTTGGAATCAGAGTAATGCTTGCTTCCAGGAATGAATCTGACAGTATTACTTCCCATTTAATTTTATTGAGTTTGAAAAGTAGTGGTGTTATGTCTTAACTAAATTTCATGTAGAATTCAACAGTGAATCCATTTGGCCTGGGCTTTTCTTTGTTGATAGGTTTTTAATTACATCTTCAATTTCACTTATTGACATTGGATTATATAGGATTTTTTATCTTCTTGATTCAGCTTTGATAATTCATATGTATCTAGGAATCTATTCTATATTTTCCATCTTGTTATAATACAAGTTTTCAAAGTAGGTAGAGATGATTTTCTGGATTTTTGCACGTGTTATGATTTTACCCTTTTTATTCCTAATTGTGTGGATCTGAGTTTTTTTTTTCTTTTCTTTTTGTTACCCGGGATTGAATTTATGACCTCACACTTGCCAGGCAAGTGCTTATGCCACTGAGCTAAATCCCTGCCCCTGAATTTGAGTTTTTTCTTTCCTTTTTTTGTTAAGGTTGGCTAAGGGTTTATCAAGTTTATTTAATCTTTCAAAGAACCAACTCTTTGATTTATTGATTCTTTGTGCTTTTGGTCTCCAGTGTGTTAACTTCTTCCCTGATCTTTTTAATTACCTCCCTTGTATAAGCTTTTGGTTTAGCCTGCTTTTCTTTTTCTAGAGATTTGAGGTTCGGCATTAAGTTGTTTATACATGCTTTCTGTTTTCCTGATATGGGCAATTTCTGCTATAAATTTCCCTAAGGTTGCTTTCATTGTGTCCCACATTTTACAATATAGTGTACTGTCATTTTCATTTACCTTTAAAAACTGTCTAATTTCTTCTTTAATTTCATCTGTGACCCATTGGTTGTTCAGCAGGGTGCTGTTTCATTTCCATGTGTTTACGAAGTTCTTGTGGTTTCCTTTTGCATGGATTTCCAATTTCATTGCACTGTGATCTGAGTGTGCATGAGTTAATTTGAATTTCTTTACATTTACTTAAGCATGTTCTATGAGCCAGTTTATGGTCTATTTTGGAGAATGTCCCATGTGCAGCTGAGAAGAATATGTATTCTGATGTTGTGGTGTGGAATACTCTATAAACACTTAGTAGGCCCATTTATTCAAAAGTTTGATTTAGTTCTAATAATATTATTGATTTTTTTGTCTAGTTGATCTGTCTTTTTGTGACTGTGGGGTATTGAGGTCTCCCAATACAATTGTATTTGATTTTTCATGTACATTAGTAATTGTTTTATATAGCTTGGTGCACTAGTATTTGTTGCATATATATTTATGATTGTTATCTCTTCCTCTTGGATTGTTCCCTTTATGAGAATGTAGTGACCTTTTTTTAATTCTTTTTTTTTATTTTGAAGGTAGTAAAATACAACAGAACAAGACAGAACAAAGTCAATCAAGACAATGCAGTGAAATTGGTACAGAATTTCACAGCAGGATACCAGAATAACAGTGATAGGTACCATAGTATATCTCGTTATCTTCACAATAGTTGTCCAGTCAATTAGGTATAGCAAAATCAAATAAAAAACAGAACATTATAAAACCATTCGAAAGAGAATACTGAATAGAGTAAAACAATTAATCGTAATGAAACAAAATAGTGAAAAAAACATTTGCCTTCAAACAGAAGGTGGAAGGAAATCCTCCATATTTGTTGTATTACATATGATCATCCTCCCAAGAGATTCTTGCTGCATGGAGTATTGTTTGACATCCTTTGACTTTCAGTGTATGAATTTATTTTTGCATTAAATGTGCTTTTTTCTTTTTTTGTGGAACCAGGGATTGAAATCATGACCTTGCGCTTGCCAAACAGGCACTTACGCTGCTGAGCTAAATCCCCAGCCCTAAATGTGCTTCTCCGTGTGAGCAGCATATTGTTGGATCTTGCTTCTTGATCCATTCTGCCAGTCTATCTTTTGACTGGTGAATTAAGACAATTAACATTGATGGTTATACCTGATATATAGACTTATCTTTTTCATGTTATTTTTCTGTTGTTGGCTTCCCCCTTTGTTTTTCCGTCCAATTGTTTGCCTTTGCCTGGTGGATTCCTTTCATCGGGGTTCATGGAAATGTAGTCCTTATTATATCTTTCCAGAATGTCCTTCAGAACATTTTGAAGTGCTGGTTTGTTGGCATAAATTTCCTCAAATGTTGTCATGAAAATATCTTATTTCTCCATGAATTTTGAAAGATAGTTTTGTGGGGTACATCAATCTGGGTTGACAGTTGTTTTCCTTTAAAACTTCAAGTACTTCACTCCAAGCTCTCCTTGGTTTGAGTTTGTACTGAGAAGTCAGCTGTGATTCTGATGGGCTTTCCTTTATAGGTGGTTTCTTTTCCCTAACAGCTTTTAGTATTCTATTCTTGTGTTGAATTTGTGGAATCTTGACTATGATATGCCTGGATGTAGATTTTTTTTTTCATTATCACTAATTGTAGTTCTATATGCCTCACTTATTTGTATGTCTCTTTCTCTACCAGGAAAGTTTTCTGTCACAAGGTCTATAAACATGTTTCTAATGTCATTTGTGGTATCTCCTGCTTGGTCATTGCAAATCTTGTTAATTTTGTCTCATTTAGCAGGTGCTGGATTCATTTCTCATGGTCTCTTACTATTTTTGAGAAATCTTTCTTTTCCTGGCTGCTAAATGCCAGCCTGTTTTCAATATCTGAGATTCTGCTCTCACACTGGCCTAATCTGTTTCAAATACTTTCAATGGAGTTTTTATTCTCTTAGATATCTGAATCTGCTTTATGGTTTCCATTTGTTTCCTATGCTGCACTTCCATAATTTGCTTAAGCTCGTCTATTTTGTTGTCTGTGTCTGCTCTAATGTTGCTAAATCCAGTGTATATTTTGGTAATCTCTGTAGTTTACTGAGACATTTCTGATTTCATTTTTTTTCAGAGCCTCAATCAACTGCTTTGTTGTCACCACTCTGGAGAGACCTGGTGGGGAGCTTTTGGATTGTCCCACCTCATTGCCCTCTGGGTTTGTCTGTGCTGAACTAAATGTCTGGGGCTGCATCTTGTTTAAGTGTCTTCTCATTTATTTTCTTTTTTAGTTTAATTCCTGGGTAGATGCTTGTATATTGTCTATGGTGGGTCGCTTTATTGGTGGTATTTAGGATACTTAGGTGATGATTACTTCTCTGAGGTATCTTCCAAGTGTAGTTGGTTTTTGGGTTTTGAGTGTGTTGGAAAATCTTACCTCTTCAGTTTGTTGGAGATGAGAAGCTGTTGCTCATTTGGCCTAGTCCCTGGTTCTTTGTCTCTGTGTCACAGTTTTTCTGTGACCCCTAGTTAATCTCAGTCATGAATTATCAGGGCCAACAGCTATTTAGAACAATTATGTGAATTTTGGCCTTAGTAGTATCAGTATCATCAAACATAGCCTATAAAACAATAAACTGCTGGGAAGTGCAAGGTTTTGAGCTTGATCCCTGGTACCAAAACAAACAAAAAAACCAACTCTTAATTTGCAACTTTTAACTTTGTGAACTAGATTTGTGATTATATAACAAAATGTAAAACAAACCAGATAATTATATGCAATATATAAGTCCATAGTGTGTCAATTTTGACCTCAGGGTTAAAATTTAAAATGGATTAAGGAGAAAATAGAGAACTGGAAAAAGAGAAAGAGATTACAAGTAAGGTTGGATGACAAAGATGTGCCCTGCCAAGTTGAGGAAACTGGTGGAGAAGACTAAAGGAAAAGAGATAAAGGGTAGAACAAAGCAGAACCACATCCATAAAGAGGATAGGAACCACTTGCACACTCATAAAAGTGAAAGAGAAATAAAAATAAAATAAAATAAAACAAAACAATCAAACAAGAAAAAAAAAAAAGAAAGAGAAACAGACTCACTGGGCTCACCACAGTCCATTCATTTTAACTGGGTCTGCATCCAGCTAGGAGCTGCTGAAGGAAGCTGGCAGCAGTTCTGGTTGTGGGCTTATCTGGCCCTGCTCCAAAATGGCTCCCGATCCATCGCTCTCTCCTGCAGGAAGACTGAGTCCTCTGCACTTACCACCAGTCAGTGCAGTCTTCCATGTCCACCAGCCCCCTCTCCCCCACTGTATCTTTCTGCGTAGGCCTCTGGGGTCTCTAGCCACCACCATCACAATGACTGTGCATCCCCAGGTTCTAACAGCTCTTCTCACGCAGTTAGTCCAGCTCAGGGAGTAGGCACTACCAGCTACCACTTTCTTTTTTGTTGAAGTTTTTCTTTTCTCTCTCTCTGTGGGCTTCAATTCATACTTCAGATTCTTCCTGGGTCCTGGGGACCCACATCCTTCCTTCTTGTCTTCCTCATAATGTTACATACTAGCATCTGGATGGTGACTCAGAGAGGCTGTTTTTTTTTTTGCTGCTTACTACTTCGTCATCTTCCTGGAAGTTCCACAACTGGCAATGCTTTAAATTCACCCAAACGTCTAATGGAAAACCCAAAGATAACCAAGTAAAGAATTCCTGTTTGAAGTGTAAGAAGACTATAAATTAGGCACCACAAAGCTGCTGCCTGGGCTGAATATGCGGCGGCCAATGTGCCTGATGTATAGCACTGAAGAGTTGACTATCCCTGCTGAGAGGGGCCTAGGCAAGCCAAATCTGCCCCTCCTTCTCTGACAAGGCCCAAGGGAACCTAAAATGCACCTATCTATGGACATCACCATTTCCTCTAAAGGAACTCTGAGTAACGTTAGGTGTCATGGGTGAGCCAATTACTTTACTAAGTTTTGACTTCTTTCTCCAGAAAACCCTCCTTTAGCCACAGTTGGGGTCAAGGCAGCCTTAGTCAGAGATTCTTTTCTCCCACTCTGATATGTTACTTTGAAGGACAAATGTTTAACCACAAGTTTCTAGTTGTCCCACAGTGTCCTACTCTCTTGCTAGGAAGAGAGTAGGGCAACTGTCAAATTCTGACAAAGGCCAAAACAAATTTTATCTGTGGAGACTACACTCAGTCTCCCTGATCTACTTATTCAAGAGATGGAATCTGCTGCATGATATAATAAATTACCTGACTTAAGAAAACTCTTCTCTTCCATTGTCAGAAAAGGGAAGAACTGCTTTGGGTGTCTTGACCTAAGGGTTAGAACAGAACTGATCCAGGTATAGAAAAGTAGAGTCACCAATGATCCTAACACATCACAGTTTAAATGGGTACCTGCCAAGTGACATACTTTTCAAAAAGTGAGATAGAGTGGCTGCTGGATGGTCACCCTGCTGAAGGCACACCAGCCACAGCTAAGCTAACAAAGGACATTTTAGGAAAGTATTAAGTGCTAGCTTCCTATCAGGTCAGAACAATTCTTGAAGTCAAAGGTACTTGTGGTTAACAGTGGAAGGGCTTGCCATGTATCAGGTCATGTTCTTAGACACATCTGAGGTTATTATAAAAACTTGCACTACTTTTTATCCTGCCTCTCTGCCTACAAGCCCAGAAGCCAGCTACTTTTGAGAACATGTGATCTCCCAGAACTATATAAACACGCAGGACATTAGTGACCTGCCCCTCCAAGACACTCAGGAGCTGTGCTTCACTAATGGGCAAAAGTCCAAGATCATCAAAAGGCAGAGCTAATAGCTCTTACCTTGGAATTGGTATTAGGATATCTATACAGACTCCAAATATGCCTTTCCTGGTGCTACATACTCATGGAACAATTTGGAAAGGAGTTAATAAGGACTAATAAGAATCATCTGTAAAACACAGCCGAACATTCTACAAATCCTAGAGGCAGTCCATCTTCTCAAGCAGGTCAAAGTCATGCACTATAAGGAACACCAAAGAGACATGTCTAAAGTCTCTCTGGGAAATCAAAAAGTTGGAGGGGAGGCCAGCAGGGCAGCCCTTCAGCACCTCAATATATTAGCCCATATAGTTCTAAAGGAACTATTTCAGTCTATCCACATGTGATACAGTGACAAGCTGTTAAAAATCCTACATGGAAAATGATCACTAGAATTTTCACAGGACTAAGAAGAAAGCTATTTTTCAAAACCTCTGGAAGACCTGAAGCGCCTCTTCACAATGCAAGACCAGTATTGCTCCAGGTATAGATAAAGTCACCAATGATCCTAACTCATCACAGCTGAAATGAACACCTGTATTGAGGCCCTTGTTTTACAACAGATCCATTTTGTGGGTCATCTTGCTAAGTGTATGATTCTCTGGCTTAATCTCCCTCTTTGCTATACTCTACTTTGTCCTCCACAAGGGCAGAAACCTGATCTACTCATTTTTAGGCTTTACACCCAACATAATAGTAAAGTTACTGTCTTTCTTCCATTGAACAGACAGGTCAAAAATCATTAATTCTTTTCTTTTTTTTCTTGTGCCAGGGATCGAACTCACAACCTCGTGTTTGCCAAGCAGGCACTTATGCTGCTGAGTTAAACCCCTGGCCCTAATTCTTTTCTTAATGTCTTGCATATAACAGGTTTTCTCTTCAATCCAGCTAGTGAGCTGTAACACCTGAAAGTAGTTGGAGAGCATATAATCCCCACTAAGTAGGGTCTACAGCCCCTTCTGGCCAGAAGCTATAAGACAAACACCTCCACTCCCTTAGTACCCCAAAAATAATTGTGGGAATTTCTGTCTCTCAGGGGAATATAAGACAGGAAGGTAGGGCACCGCTAAAATTAGCTGGGAAAGAAGGCCTAACAAGATCCCAGAACATGTGCAGAATAGTCCCCAGAGCCCTGCATTTGGAATTCTCATGAAAACCCAGGCAGGTTTAAATAGGATGGCCTAGAACTGATGTTGGCCTGAGGAGTGGGTGATACAAAAAACACAGTGCACACCAAGTTTTTGCTACTGCGCTCTCTTGCATTATAACCCACCTTCCCTCTGTAGGGTATACTTCTTTTCTATTTCTACTTGGCCCAAACAGGCTCTTCAGAGCTTGTGTTTTCCTACCTATAATAAAACTTTGCCATTGTCAAAAATAAAAGAAGAAAAAGGAGAGGAATGAACCTGTCAAAGATCTGGGCAGGTTCTGGGATCTCAAAAACAGAAAAGCAATCTAGGTTTTTCCTCTTCTGAGAAAAAAACAAGGAGTCAGAGAACTGAAGAAAGGGAGATTTATCTTGAGAGACAGTTTAGAGCACATCTAATCTGTTATAAAGGTACTTAGGAAAACACTATCTCCCTACCTATAATACCTATTACCGCTGAAAATATTTTTTGAGGCAAAAAAGTTTCTGTTTCAGGTAACAAACAGAAAATAATAAGAAACAAACAAAACAGATTTAAATGTTTGGTTTTATTTACATTTTAATCTGACACACTCATTCACTGAGGACTTCTATGACCTGTCTTTATTTCCTTTTTGTGCTATTAGGGAATGAACCCAGGGCACTGCACCTGCTAGCCAAGTGCTCTACCAGGGCTTTTTTTGACTTTTGAGTAGTTCTTGGTAACTTGCCCAAGCTGGCCTCAAAGTTTTGATGTCCCTACTGCCTCAGCCTCATGAGCTGCTGGGATCACAGTCACACACCACCATCCCTGCCTAACTTACCACCTGTCATCTTTACCTCAACTCCTAACATCAGCAGTTCTTCACTCTGCAACTATACCTGTATTTTTTTTTTGGCTTTTTTATTAGACTTATTTATTTGTCTCTTTAAAATAAGTGTTTAAACAAAATGTATATTGCTGAACGTGTATCATGTACAAATATACAACAATAGTAGTATGAAGGATGGAAAAAATATGTGAATGTCTATTGTTGTGTAGTTCTTATCCTATGCTAGAAGATTCATACCTTCAATTTTTGAAAGTAAAGTTGAATTAGCAAAAGTATATACAATAATCCCTAAAGCAAGTATTAAAATAACAAAAAGTGCTGCAACTTATACACAACAAACTGACAAAAGAGTTAAAAAGAAATCATTAAAATTTTCAAAAAATGCAAAAGAAAGTATTATAAACAAGTAGAAAAACAAAAACGAATTAGGTAGGTAGTAAATAGATGGAAAGATGATAGAACTAAGTGACCTTGACTATATAAATAGTAACATAAAACATTGTTGCTATACCACATTTAAATTATGGAATTGTGAAGTTGGATTAGTAATCAAACCACAATTATATTCTGTCTACAAGCATAAAACTTTAAATATATTGACAAAAATAGACAGAAGACTGAAATAATACATCATTTAAACACAAATAAAAAAGAAAATATAGAAGTTATATTAATAATAGACAAACTAGATTTCAGAGAATTTCTTATCTTGGATTTTAAAAAGTTATTTTTCATGTTTATGTACCTCTCAACAGAGTTTCAAAATGTATTTTATTATAACTAATAATTCTTCAAAAAGATAAATCCTGAATTATACTTAGAACTTTCAATGCCATGCTTTTAAGGATTAATTGTACAAGTTGCCCCCAAAGTGGTAAATATATTTAAGACTTGAACAACACTAACAGCTTGAAATGATAGACATTTAAAACTCATTTTAATGAAAAAAAGTACATATTATTTTCAAGTACCAAAAAATATTCCTCAAGATAGACCATATTTTGGACCTTAAGATAAGTGTCAAATAGTTTAAGGGTTCAAGTCATACAAAGAATATTCTCTGATCAAATGGAATTAAAGGTGAATAATAAAAACATCTCCACAGAAAACCTCACATATTTTAAAACAAAATCACAAGCAAAAATAACGCAGATGTCAAGGTAAGAACAAAAAGAAAATTGGAAAATATTTTCAGTGGAATAAACATAAAAACACATGCATAGAAAAAATTTTTTAAATTTTTAAATATTTATTTATTTATTTACTTACTTATTCATATTCCTGAGACAAGGTCTCGCTTTGTAGTGTGCAGGCTGGCCCTGAAGTCTCTTTGTAGTCTAGGCTGGCCTCAAACTCGAAATGATCCTAACTCTGACTCCCGAGTGCTGGGACCTTGTGCCACTGGTGCTTATCAAAATTTCTGAAACATCATTAAAATCAATACTTGGTTGGAATTATATTATGGAACATCTGTATAGGAAAGAAGAAAAGCCTCAGATCAATGACATTAGCTTCTGTTTGAAAAAGAGGAAATTAAACTGGAAGCAAGCAGAAAGAAGGAAATAAAGCTGTGAAATAAAAAGAGAACTGAAAAAATGTATGACACTAAAAGCTGGTTCTTTGAGAAAATCAGTAAAACTGATAAGCCTCTATCAGAACAATTGAGAAAAAAGAGAAAGTGAAATACCAACATGGGAGGGCAAGTGGGGCAGAGAAGGAAGGGGAGGAAGGTGAAAAATAGAGATTTGTTATATATACAGGCACAACCTCCCTGCAAGGAATGGAATCGTTATGTACTGAGGACATGAGCCAGGAAAAATTAAAATTTAATAAAAAAGATTCAAAACAGAGTCATTGCCACAGATTCTGTGTGTGTTAAACAATAAGGTATTATTAAGAATAAATTTGAGCCCAGAACCTCCCCCTGAGGCCTGCCCTGCCACCGGGAACATCGAGGCCCGCCCAAGACCGAAAACCACCCTGGACTGCCACAGATGGGCCCGCGCCCCACCCGTAACACCAGAAGATCCCAGCGGGATCCAGCCAGTGCGAGAAAACTTGGAACCTGGCTCCCAAGGTAGCCAACCCCAGACCACACCAGACGGACTGCACCAATGCGGTGAGCACACCCCCCAAAACAGAGGTGTTACCTGTATTTCTTAACTCTGCATGACAAAGCCTACTGGTGAACTTCTAAGCTATGCTCAGGTCCACACTCCACCCACAGAGGTGATGGCTCAGTGGAAGAGCACTTGCCTACCATACTGAAGGCTGGGTTCAAGCCTCAGCACCACAAAATCAGAACACAAAACAGAAGCTGCATAGGCAACTTTAACGTGCAGCTAAAACGTGCAGAGGGTCTGTGAGTCACTAAGCCCAAAATCCATCCTTAAATTTTCTCCCTGTTAACTGCAGTATCACTCACCACCTGCCTATTACCACCTGTACACAGAACTTCACCCAGGACTTTTATAGCTTGGAAAGCCCATACTCTTCAAACAGCAACTGCCTTATCTCTAACACATGGTGGCTTCCACTTCACTAAGCCTTCTTGTCCCTTAACTCCTCTCAGTCTTAAGCCCCCCGCTTTTTTTTTTTTTCCTTTTTTCTGATACTAAGATATTGGATACTAAACAACAATCCTAGGCTCCTTGATTTTTTTTTTGGTACTGGGGATTGAACCCACGACCTCACACTTGCCAGGCAGGCGCTTAAGCCACTGAGCTAAATCCCCAGCCAGGCTCCTTAAATTTTGTGACCCTGTTGTAAGTTGCCCAGGCTGGCCTCTAGCTTACCACCTTTCTGCTTTAGCCTCAGGTGTAACCGAGGCTGTAGGCAGGTACAACCCTCTGCCTTACTTTCTCTCCTCAGCCCCTTTTCTTAATCAGCTCAGCTCACATAGCACATTACCTCCGTAACTCTGAGTCAGACTCTTCCATCTCCTCACCTTTCCATCTTAATCAGTAAAACCACCTGCTTTTCCTTTCCCGCACGGGCCTACTCAGGTTACACGGCACATGGCCCTGCACATAGGTGCCCAGTAGATGATTTAACCAAACAGGAAATTCTTTATACATCTTCAAGATACACTATTTAAAATGTAATTTCTTCCCATCCTTGATTTACTTCTACATCACATTGACCTGTGTCATTTGTTCACCCTTCCAGGAAAACTAATTTTATCAAATCAAAAAAATTAAAACCAATAACCTGGGGAAAAATGACATGCAGTAATGTTAGTCTGTCCACCTTGAAAAGTAACAGACTTTTCATTTTTTCCATCTTCCATTACCTCGTATCAACCCCAGTGTAAGCTATATTCTAGGCCAACGATGACCCTGAAAAAGACACTGTCCACTTAAGTGAGTGGTGTGAATCAATAATACACTGTGGCTCAGTTCTACACTAACTTATGTATAAACAAGTATTTATGTCCTCTGATGCTGTATAATGAACTCATATCTCCACACATCATCACCACTCAAGTCCTTTGAAATAGGGCCTTGCTTTTTAGGCCATGCTGATCCCCACCTATTCTCCTGCTTCGCTCCTCAGAATGCTGCAACCATCGGGATGGCAGGCCATGCTGACACCTTCTTGACCCTTCCCAGAACTCCTCTTAGGCCTCTACAGAAAATTCTAGAAAGAAAAAGAGAAACTGAGAGATTGTTTATTCTATATTCATTTAACAAATATGGAGCTCCTATTGACTACTCAAGAGTACTAAGATCATTAAAGAAAACAGCAACTCTTTGGATAAAAAGCCTTTGGATAAAAGCCTAGCTCAAAATTCCCAACTCAAAGTCAGCCCACCATTCCCATGAGCCAGCAGCAGTAGTGGCCCAGGAAGAGAAAAAAGAAGTCAGCCTGCCTTTCCCAGGAGCCAGCAGGTACAGGCTGGAAGACACCCTCACCCCCATCCCTGTAGGCAACAGGTTGATTTGTAGGAACACAAGCTGGGACAACAGCAACTGAGGTACAAAAACAACTTAATACTTGTATTGATTGACTTTGCAGGCCTGGAGCTGGTAGTCTGAGTATCTGTTTAGAGGATAACAGGGTGAAGGCCCCCAAGTTGGGAAATTCAGTAAGTTTCCCCTATCCAAATACATGTTTGCATTGCACCACTTTAATTTCTAAATTCCTCTTTTACCATGGGTCTGACTTCCCTGTTTCCACTGGAAGGTTTCAGCATTGAGCCAGCCTCACCCCAATTCTTTATTCTTTGCTGGAGTGAGGGCAGGAGAGAGACAGAGAGATAGACAGAGACAGAGACAACATACAGACCTGGAAGCTTTCAGCATTGAGCCAGCCTCACCCCAATTCTTTATTCTTTGCTGGAGTGAGGGCACGACAGAGACAGAGAGATAGACAGAGACAGAGACATACAGACAGACATGGGTAAAGGGTTTCTCACCTAGCTCCCCAGACTCAGCCAAATACTACAAAACTAAAATACAATTTCTGTCAGCAGTATTCAGGTTGGAGAGACAGGAGGGTACATTTCTTTCATCAAGTAAAAAATGCTAACTGCTTTGAGAGCTGACACATTCAGGGCACACAGTGAACATGACTCTACAGAAACCAAAGCTACACAGCTGCAAAAACAGATCAAAATAGGAACTGCACAGGCTGAAGACAAAGTGAACAATGCACACCTTGCACAAGAGAAGGCTGAGAACAGGATAAGGAAAAGAGGTCATTAGTGACATGGTGATTCTTAGTCAGGGTTGGTCATCCTCTGCTGGAAGTAACTAAAATAGCTACTTTTGGCCTTGCCAGTTGATGAATGCATGAGGTACCTCTTACTATAATTCTGAGAAGATGGCATGAGATATAAGGTTGCTTTTAGCTACAATACTAAGAACACTAGCTTTAAAATATCTCAATGTAGTTTAAAACATAAAAAGCAATCATCCTCATTTAGGAAATCGCTAGTTTTGTACTTGGCAAAGAATGTTCTGATACTCAAAATTAATCCAGAAACCAGAGCAATAATCCTATAATTCTTCAAAGGACATGTTAAATTATGTTAAATTCACATAAAAGTTTGATAAATTTTTTTTTTTTTTTTTGCGATGACCTTCCCTCAAAACTGTAAGGAGCATTTCAGTAAACTCATTAAAAAAAAAAAAAAAAAGACATGAGAAAATCACTATTTAGAGTATAAATGTATGAAATATTTTACCTTGGAAAAAAAAAAAAAACCTATGTTGGGTTAAGTAGTGATATGTGTTTAATTAGTTACCTGGAGGCTGAAGCAGGAGAACAGCTTGATAGCAGAAGTTTGAGGCCAGCCTGGGCAATACAGCAAGACCTCGTCTTTAAAGAAGAAAGGAAGGAAAGAAGGATGGAAGGATGGAAGAACAGACAACTGTTCTAATAAGACTCATCTACCACTTGATGTGAAATTCAGACTATAGAAGAATGGCAATATTAAAAAGATAAGGCCCCCTAAATCTCTGGAGATCTTATGAAGTGACTCACTACTACATTGCAGAAGTAAGACTGCCTTATATAGGTCTCTCCTGATCTTGTTCCATTATCCTGGCCAGTAGCTTAAAAGCTAACACAGTACTGTATTACTGCAATAATCTCAATATTTTAATTATGTACTTTAAGAATCAATCCACTATTTAGAACTTTTCGAAAGTATCAAAAAATGTAAAAGAAGCTGGGCGTGGTGGCTCACACCTGTAATCCCAGCACTCGGGAGGCTGAGGCAGGATTGTCTTGAGTTAGAGACCAGCCTGGGCTACAAAGTGTGCTCAAGGCCAGCCTGAACTGCATAGCGAGACCCTGTCTTAAAAAGACAAAAGAAAAAAAAAAGTAAAAGAATATAATTTTAATGAAAATCCACCAATAAAGCAGCTAAGATAAAGCAGGAAAAAAACCCAACATATTCACCTTTTAAATATTTTTTAATGACATCTCATGAAATTTCCCGATTTGCTATTTTTTCATAGCAAACACACTTAACACAGAATTATTTTAAATACATATTATTTATCTCTTACTACTAGAAAATATGAGCTTAATGAAAGCAGGGGGTCTCTTATGTTGTTAGTTGATCACAACCCTAGAACAATCTGCACAAAATATGTGCTCAGTATGCAGAGAATATTATAAAAGAATGGTTACTGTAAACAAAATGACTCCAGATCTTTACTTCCACACTAACATCTTTCAAGAGAATGTCTTACAGACACCTTCAATTGAAAATGTCAAAACAAACTCCTCATACTCTTCAGAAACCCACTTCAAAGCCAGGGGTCGTGGCTCATGCCTGTAATCTCAGCACTCGGGAGGCTGAGGCAGGAAGACTGTTGCAAGTTCGAGTCAGCCTGGGTTATAAAGCGAGCTCAAGGCCAGCCTGCACTACATAAAGAGACCCTGTCTCAAAAACACCAAACAAAACAATAAACAACAACAACAAAAAAAACAAAACCCACTTCATCTCCTGGCTTCCCTGTTGTTAACGTCTGTATCAAGATGCCCTCCCCGAGTCATGCACTCATAAATGGAGTTTCTGAGAGGTAGCTGAATCAAGTGGGCATGATGATGATGGATTATGGTGTGATACTGGGATTAAGGGTGTTAACTAACTTGATTTAGCATAGTTTTGGATGTGGATAAAGGAAGCCCTACCATGGATGTGTGTGGCACCAATCAATAGGCTTATAGATTATAGGCTGGATAGAATATAGAGGGACAGGAAGAAAGCAGGCTTGCTGCCTTCTGCCTGCTCTGTCTCAGACTGTTTCTCCTCTATAATGCTCCTATGTCACAATACCCCTTCTTGAAGCCAGCCAAGTTTGGAGTAAAAACTCTACAAACTGAATCAAAATAAACCTTCCCTCCTTTAACCTGTGAATGTCAGGTATTTTGTCAGAGCAGAGACGAAGTGACCAAGGCATCTGCTTTGCTGAATGACACCACCAGTTACCTGAAAACCAAAATCATTAAAAAACCCAAAACTAAACCAGGCGTGGTGGCTCACGCCTATAATCCCAGCTGAGGCAGGAGGATCTGTCTGAGTTGGAGACCAGCCTGGGCTACAAAGTGAGCTCAAGGCCAGCCCAAACTGCATAGCGAGACTCTGTCTCAAAAACAAACAAACAAACCCCCCCAAAAATCCCCAAATTATTCACATCTGAGTATTCACTATACCTAGGTTTTTCTATCCCTTCAATAAAGCATATACATTTATATTTCCATTCTGCTACCTGTTTAAATACAAAAAGTACATACTACTAATTCTATCAGAAAATACTTAAAATTCTGGACAACTGAATCAAAAATAAATTTGAGACTAGAATTCATTATTGTCATGTAAGCTCTGAAAAGCTTAATTTCAGGGTTAAATGAAATGTGGGTTAGCCTTAGGCCTGCCTAAAATTAAAGCCTAAGCCCTTTCTAACATTCACATTGCTTCACAATGCTAGCAAGGATAGAGAAAACAGACACAAAAGCATAGAATGGTATCAAAACAAAACCCTAGACGGGTTCACTGTAGGCTTTTCAGCTGTGGGATAAAATACAGATGCAGATGCGGGGGTCATTCTAGAAGGTAAGCTTGGCAGCATACAAAATGAATTAGAGGACAAACAGGCTGGAGGCAGAGATCACTGACTGCATCCATGATGGATCTTAGAATTCAGCATGCACATATTGCATGCTCTACTACTTTCACACGTCACTTGACTTTTCAGTGCTTTCAGAGTACTTCTGTTGAGAGCAGAATAGTGGTTGTCAGAAACACAAAGAGGAAGGTAGGACAGTGGTACCTTAGTTCAAAAACCTAATTAGTTGCATCATTCTGGAAAAGGTGGCTGCAGTGGTACTTGTCATCTAATGCAGAGTTTAGAAACAAAAGCCACATTTTTCTAGAGGCTTCTGTTTGTGAACCAAAATGTTTGCAAATGAAAGTGTTCATGAGACGTACCACTCCACAGTAAAGGTTGATAAATGGGTGTGAAATTTCACCTTCCTGATCAAAATACTTCTTTCCATTCTTTTATTCAACTTCCAACCATACACCATGGCCAACTAAAAATCCATCACTGTCCACAAAAACCATTATCTGAACCCTACAACATTTAACTGATAGGTCACATATGACTTGTATCTCACTCATTTAAAAAAAATATTCCATTGATAACATTTAAAAACTAGGAGTCAACTGTATTTTTTAAAGAAATCTCTAGTTTGTCTAGTACAAATTAGCTGTCCTGGCAACACTGGAATCATTCTTACAAGCCAAATTAGCTATAAAGTAGTAGTGGCCCTATCCACAGGTTCATATGCTCATTTTTAGGTGACTTGAACTCTGAAACCATACCTTCATCACCTGCACTCTTTCAAGAAATACCTATTAGTCTAAACTGGGTATGGCAGTGATGCCTGTAATCCCAGCAACTGTAGGCTGAGGCAGGAGGATCTCCCTGAGTTCAAGGTCAGACTCATCTACACAGTGAGACCCTGTCTCAAAAAAAACCCAACAAACAAAAAAAGAAATGCCTACCTGTCTACAAAGTGCCATCAATGAAATCAGACACTAGAGTTCCAAAGACAGCAACTCCTCCCAAACCGCAAGCTAGCTTTGCAAGGAAGACAGAGGCAAGCACTTCTCTAAGTGATCAGTGCTACTAGCAGAGTAAAGGGCATTTGTGGATGGCAAGGATACCTAACTATCTGCAGAAAAATAGGGAGAACCCTCAGAATAACAGCTAGCAAGAATAATTTGTCGGGAAGATGGCGGATCAGTAAGGAGCAAAATAGAGAGAAACAGCTCAGATGCTGGAATAAAACATCCTGGAGAAGACCAGATGGAAGGGGATGGATCCTCTCGACACAGGAAGAAACTAAAGGGAAAAGAGGAGAGAAAAAGGGTGGGGGAGTCGTAGATGGAGGAGTGTAGCCAGACGTGCTCTCACTGGAGCAGGTCCCATTGTGTATGAAAAGCCGCTGGAATCCAAAGTTGTACAGTCGAGCTGAAGTTGGGGGTTGGCGAGCCTGAGGACCTTGGCTGGACGATGCGGTCGAGGAGGGGGGCGGCAGAACCGAGAATAGCGCTAGGCTCAGAGATGTGTGCCGGCATGTGTTAAGTGCAAGGAACTTAGTCCTGCTGTGGGAGTGAAGGACTGGCTGGGCGACATTTTGGAGTTAGGCAGAACAAGCCCGAAACCAGAATTGCAGTGGCTTTAGTCAGCCACTCCTAGCACAGAGCAGATTGATGAGAACTGCTTGGACTGAATCCCACCCCTATGCAACATCCAATAGCCAAGGATGAGGTCTCCCTGAAGTTATACCTAACCGGGCCCATGCGCAAGGCACATACTAAGATGGTGAAGACTCCCAGAGCTTGACCAGCTCAGAAGGGAGGGGTCAGCCTGCCCCACCTCTGCCTGTACTTCAGGGGTCATCAGCAGACTGGGGAGGGCAGCAATCTCCAGCCAGCACGCTTCAGAGTAATCATAGCCAATACAGGAAGTATTGGGGTCCCCCATTATTCACTTGTCTGGAAAAAACCAGAAACATGACAAGAGGAAGAAACAAAAGGAAGTCTCCAACTCCCAACCCAAAGAATGCTGGCGCAGGAGAGGTAAACACAGAAGAGATCCAGGGTTGCACACCTGTGGTGCCTGAAAAAGCAATATCTGACATAAAGAATTATATTCATACATTATAAAAGAACTAAAAACAGAAATTCTAACACCCGTAAAGAAAGATATAGGAAAAATAAAAGAAATGCTAAATACCTCTCAAGAAGACACACATGGAAGAATGAGGGGCATAGGTAAAGGAGAGAAACCTTCAATAAAGAATATATATAAAACAATCTAGAATACATGAAACAGATTCAAAGAGATTACCAGGAAATTAAAAACTCCATTCAAAGCTTGCAAAAATGCTTGAAAGAAACTACAGATAGACTATCAAAACTTGAAGACAGGTTCGCAATGTGCAATAGTGAAAGGAAAGACCTCTTAAAATTAACAAGGAAACAGGAAGTAACAATACAAAGGCTAGATGAGGACAAGAGGATCACCAATTTAAGAATAAAAATGAGTGAAGAAGCAGGGATAAACACAATGAAGTACAAAGGCTATTTACAGAAATAATTCAAGAAAACTTCTCAAGCATAGGAAAAGGAAATGATATCCAGATATATGAGGCATACAGAACTCCAGCCAGCTATAACCAAAATAGATCTACCCCCAGACATATAATAATCAAGATACCAGATATCCAAAACAAGAACAATATTAAAAGCTGCCAGAGAAAAGAAACAGATCATCTATAAAGGAAAATCCATCAGAATCACAACAGACTTCTTGACACAAATCATCAAATCAAGAAGAGCTTGGAGCAAAGTATTCCAAGCCCTGAAAGAAAATAACCTCCTACCCAGATTGATATACCCTGCAAAACTATCTCTCAAAATTAATGGAGAAACAAGATGCTTCCATGACAAAGAGGAACTGGGGGAGTGCGTGACCACCAATCCAACCCTACAAAAAATACTGAAGGACATTCTAGAGAGAGAGGAAAAAAAAAAAGACCATGTTTTCAAGAATAGCGACAGAGGAGATTTACTGAATGGGGCAGACAGTGGAATAAAGGGGAAAAGTAGACAACCAATGGCAGAAAAATAGCATAGCAGAAATGAGGCAGAGAAGGTTGGCTATAATCTCTAACATAGATGGCCTTGATACACTAACAAAAAGAAACACAGGCAGAGTAGATCAGGAGGGAGGGCCTGAGATGCTCTGTATAGGACATATAATTAACCTAAAAGACGGTTAATGGACTGAAAGTCAAAGATAAGGGGAATCAGAAAAAAGTGGGGGTAGCTTGCCCATCAGCTGCAGATTGGTTGGAAAGACATAACACTTTCATACAATGGAGGACTACTCAACTATAAGGAAGGAAAATCTTGAGACTCTTATAAGTAAATGGATACAACTTGAGACCAAGCTCAGGGGTAAAAAGGTTCAGAACCACTTAGGTAAATAGTGGGTTGCCCCCCTAATCTAAAAACTAAAGGAGTTAGTGGGATACAAAATGTACAGTGCACCCTGGGAAACTGAAAGGGGAGGAATTGTCTAAATAGGAAAGGCAGAGGACATTGTTAATCTTGTATCATGATTTGAAACCCATATTGCTTTCATCGCTCTGTTTAGTTTGGTTATATTCTATTCCAGTTTGTCTACTTGTATTAGATTTGAGGGCATAGACAATTATTCCAAAGATAGCAGGATATACTACAGTAAACATTTTAAATCTCCTATTAACTTAATTTGAAGCCCTGTATTCCTTTCACTACCTTGTTTTGACTAATGTTATTTGAATCTGTCTTGTTAGATTTCTGTCTTGTCCTCACTGATTTATTTGAATCCATTATGTTTGATAGTATCAAGTCTGAAACTATAGGCAACTACTCTGAAGACAATAAGATTCACTATGATACCTACTCTGGTTTGACTATTACCCTCTTTTGAAGTCCTATAATGTCTCCAATTTTTTGTTTTTATTGATTTTATTCTGTACTGCTATATTCAATTTTACTGTATTTGGGTAATTCCATTGAAGATAACATGAGACATCATGGTAATCATTGTAGATCACCTTGCATTGTGGTTTTAAATTATGTATTATGTGCATCCTTTTGTTTTGAATGACCCCATTTTTTTTCTTTTCTCATTTGGTTTTATTCTTTAAAAAAAAATAATAATAATAATTACCTAAGCCAGGCATGGTGGCACATGCCTGTAATCCCAGCACTCAGGAGGCGAGGCAGAAGGATCATTGGGAGTTCAACACTAGCCTGGGCTACAAAGTTAACTCCAGACCAGCTTGAACTGTATAGGGAGACTCTGTCACACACACACACGAAATAATTACCCCAAAAGAGGGAAATAAATGCCTCTGACACAGAAAAGAATCTGCAAATACATTCGACAAGAGTATTCTACCTGGCACAGTGGTGCATACCTGCAATCCCAGCACTTAGGAGACTAAGCAGGACCTCTGACATAAATTCAAGGCTAGCCTGGTCTACATAGCTAGACCCTGTCTCAAAAAGAAAAAAAAGTATTGTAAGAAAGTGAAGTCAGGACTCAGGGATATAGCACAAGCACCTACCAGCCTGCCTGGCAAACCCAAAGTCTGGAACTCGAATCTGGATATTCTCAAGTGAAGACACTTTAAAACAACTAGTGCCATAGCTAACCTCAAGTGCAGGTGTCACTGAATTGGCTCAATTGAAAGGGTTATCAGGAAAAAAACGATATGTTACTTGCTAAGGTCAGAGAAATTCAGTAAAGTGGTTGAGTATGGAAGACTTCGAGCAGAGAGAAGTTTCAGAAGCACAGTTGAGATAATGGAAGTGATTGTGGGAAGGGGAGCCAAAGTAGCAATAACCCAAAAAAGAGAGAAACAGCACGGGCATAACGGTACAGGACAGACAAAAGAGACTCAGCACTTGGGCACGAAAAAAGGGGAACAGAGATGTGAAGCACGGTCCTTTGGCGAGCACCGCGGCACTTCAGCTGAGCCCTGGATGCACTGCAGTTCAGTCTCTCTATCTGCTTCACTCTGTATTGAGCAAGCTCCAAGGCAGGCTGCTGGCCCGCAGGCTGACGGGGAGTTAGGGCTTGGTCGCTACGAGCTAGTGGCTAAAAGTATAACCCAACTTGCCTTACTTTCTGATTTCTGGGTGGGAATAAAGGCTCCTCACAGCCTCTTAGACAAACTGCAGCATGTGCCCATTGTAGATTTACATAAAGAAACAAGAGAGGTCAAGAAATCCAGTATGGGTCCCTTGCAGTCTCCAACTCCCCCCGAAGTTGGCCTTATCTTCCCAACCAGTCTAATCTCCGCCACAAAGAGGTCTATTTGGCACTTTTATTTTGGGGTAGGGGAGGCACCTCGCAACGTGCCTAATACCAAGCTGGGTAGGTGGGACACACTCAATAATTTTACTGACTATCTGATCTCGACTCTCTTCGGTTATCTAGCACACTATTCCTTTGCCTAATAAGATGCTGGGAGGAGAAGGTATCTTGCAAGCCACACCTTCCTTCCTGCCAAAACTCAGCGTCTCTCCACGCCGGACCGCGAAAGCACAATTACTAGGCGACGCAAACGCAGCAGAATACTGCGCTTCGGCTACAGAAAGCGCGCTTCCGCTCCCCCCCCCTCCCAGGGTGTTCCAGCCCACTCGCCAG
>PVLA01009758.1:0-71113 GCA_004027455.1 Hydrochoerus hydrochaeris | reverse complement strand
AAAACGTTCCATTACTTACCCAGGACTTCATGATGATGTGCATTTGTAGATATATGGCCATTGATCTCTCCTGGAAAGATGCCATGCTGAAAGGTGCTTTTATACCCCCAGAAACCTGGAAGAAGTACAGGAAATGGCTCAGCTCTGACAATATCCCTGAGAGATTCAAGAACAAATACCAAGAACCCCAGTTTCCTGGATCTTTTAATGAGGCTGCCTATCTGGAAACCAAACATATGTTAGATGTAGAAAATTGTACCCTCTTAGCTGATGATGAAACCATAGCTCAGCTCCCTGAGGCCTTCCTGGTGAGCTGTGAGCATGACGTCCTCCGTGATCACACCTTGCTCTACAAGAAGCGCTTGGAAGACCAGGGAGTCCCTGTGAGCTGGTACCATGTGGAGGATGGATTTCACGGATGTGCAGTATTCTTTGATAAGAAGCCTTTCTCCTTCCCATGCTCACTGAAAGTTTTGAATGCTGCAGTTCATTACATAAAGGGCATATGAAAGTAATACTTGGGCCTTGAGTAGTGTATGAATTCTACCTTACTGCAGAAGAATATGCTAATTCATCATGGCCCAGCAAGGGGGAGAATAAAATGGAGTGATGAACTGTCTTTGCTTTCTAGAAAATAAAACTATTTCCTTTCAGTACTACCAGTATTGGGTTGTCAGTATTATGACAACATTCTCTATAATTAAGAAATAAATATTAAAGAGGAAAAAAGTCTTTAAAATTTCATCGAAGATGTAACTCATAAGGGTGCTGTAGAATAAGTGCCAGCACTTCAGTGTCCCTGTCCATGTTAGAGGAGGAGTTACTTCAGTCTCTGGGGTCAAGGTTTCTGGTCATGACCCAAGTCAGAGTGTCTCCAAATTGGCCTGAGAAATGTTCTTGCAAGTTGTCCCACCTTGGAAACAGCCATCCTTAGAGTATGCTACAGGATTTAGAGGAGTTTGGGGGAAAGACATACACAGGGCTGAGGCAAGGGTAGAGAAAGGAAGAAATGGTGAACACTGGGGAGTCAGGAGTTTACCTGGATTCAAGTTTTTTTTTGAGACAGGGTCTTATTATGTAGTTCAGGGTGACAGTGAGCTCACTATGGAGCCTAAACTGGCCTAGAAGTTGTGATAATCCTCCTGCCTCCTTCTCTTGAGTGCTGGGATTACAGGCACGTGCTATGACTCTTGGCTGGACTCAAGTCTTTAATTGGAATTCCTCAGGCAGATTTCTGGCTGCCAAGAGGAGTTTCTCAAAACCAAAGCTGTGTTGGTAGGCTCTGGATGCCATGTGGGACCTTGAAAATGTATTTTCTGAATGAGGAAGGATGACCTCTTTTCCCTACTAAGCTTTTATGTTGTTCTCACTTCTACAGAGCACTCTCCCTTGCTTCAGTGTCAGTATCTTTGCCTACAGGAATAACGATTCTCTAACCATCATGCTGGTGAGACCCACAGTAGCTGCCTAAGCTCACGTTTGTGTGATGCATCTGGAAAAACCCATGCAGCATTGCTAGCCAGGCCCATTGAAAGGAAGGAGCTGGAGAGTGTCCTTTCCATACAACTATAATCTGTCTGGATGCCAACACTTTTACCTGTGACTGACAGAGAAGAAGAAGGATGTTGTATACTGATTTATGGGCCCTACAATGAGCATTTACTGTCTTCACAGAGAACTGGACTGATTTCTTGGATTCTCAGCAGACATCTTGACTATATTTTAGCAGCTTTTATAGAAGGGGTGTAAATTTCCTATTTTCATCTAACAGTAAGTAGCATTACAAATGTTGCACTGTATCACAGCCTACATCTGTTATCTCATAGCTTGTAAGGGAAGTCTGCACATAACTTGTGTGAACTCAACTTATGGTTCCACGGAGTATGCCATTGAGCTGTTCGGTGACAGTCCCACTGGAGGCTCAAGCAGGAAAGTTCTGCATCCAAGCTCATCAGATTGGTGGCAGAATAGACTCTGTTTAGATTGGAAACTGAAGATATCAGTGTTCTGTTAGCTGTTGGCAAGAGGAATCCACCCTCAGCTTCTATGTTTACTCAGTGTCACGTCACATAAGCTTAAATGAAGCTTAGTTCTTTAAAGCAACCACAGAGAGACAGGTGGGACCCATCAGCCAGCAGATCCAGTGTTAATATAATTAGGAACTCAAGGCCCATCGACTTTGTTACCTTTGCCACATCCTGTCAGAAGGAAGTCTTGCTCATACACGGGGATCACACAGTGTGTGAACTGCAGAAGTAAAGGTCAGGGGACCACTGCAAAATATGCTCTATTCAGAACACCACAGAAAGTGAGCTCTACCTTCTGGTGCTTTTGCCAGCTCCTTTTTACCCTAGAAAACTTCTTTCAACTTCTTCATCTCTACTTCCTTTCTCCACTGAAATCCCTCCCATCTTTTCCCCAAGTGTTCACTGGGTCTTCATATAGCCTCTTCCCAGATTATTCATGACAGCCACTCTGCCTTGGAGTATTCTTGAGAACTTTAAAATCCATGGCCCTGACTCCTGACTGAATTTCAGTCCAGGAACCTGGAAGAAATCATAGTCACATTTCAATGAGCCAGACAACTGAATACCACAATGGACCATTTGAGGAGTACAAATGTCAGGGTTATGGGATTCTTTTAAAGGCTCAGCCCAAAGAAAGTTCTTTTCTGGTCTAATCCCATCATTTTATTATGAGGGAAATGGGACCTCAACAAGGAGATAATTCATTCAAACTTGGAAAGTTTCAGAGTGTGGAAAGTTAGAGGCAGTGCATAAAAGTCAGAAGGGTCAGGTGAGCTCACACAGGCTTTGAAAGGAAAGCATGAACAGGAAAGCAGAATTAAGCTAAGCCTGTGGAAAAAATTTAGTATCTAATCAGGGAAACAACAAAGTCCATCTAAGGTGTTACCTCTGACATGTCCCACCAGAAGAAAGTCACAGGTCTTATTCTCTCTCTCTCTCTCTCTCTCTCTCTCTCACACACACACACACACACACACACACACACACACACACACATCACATGTTGTATGAATAGCATAGGTGGAGGTCAGGGGGCTTCATCAAATTCTTTCCTGTGCAGGTTTGTGTTTTGGAAAAATTGCCCTAGAGGAAGTGTAAAATATGGTGCCAAAGATCAGAGAGAAAATTCAATAAAAATGCTCTGAACTCTCCAACTACCTTCCAATAATAAAAATATGCAAAAATTTAAAAAGCTATGTAAAGAAAACTAAGGAATTAGAATACTTCAAAGCATTAATGAATAAATGATGGGTTGTATCATTGGGAAGACACAACAGAGTTGGAATTTAAGAGGGAAAGGGATTGTGAAGTATAAAAGCTGAGCAGAGTATTACAATGGAAACCCTTGTCTATAGGCAGTGGATCAAAACAGCATGGGATCACATTTTTTGATGTTCAACTCATGGTCCATGTGATTTTGATGAGATACTTAACCTCATCAAAAGTTTTGAGTTTTGGTTCCCTCATCTATAAAATGAGTATATAGTATCCACTTAACTGGTTCTTGTGAGGATTAAATAAATCAAAGTTTTTGATGCATTGAAAAAGTTTACATCTCAAATACATGGCTGAAGCACTGAAGGCACACCCAACATGATCCAATCTTCCTCCCTTGCTTGTGCCTCACTGGTTCATCAGTGGGAGAATGGTGTCATTTTGTGAGTTTCTGTTGATCTCTGTGGGGTAACACATGGCCTGACAGTGAGGAAATCATTCAGCCTTGGGTGAAGAGCTTTGTCTCTGTTCTTTTCTTGTGAGTGCTACAATGAGCCACCGTAACATCCTGGAATGATCAGCACATGTGTATTCTCTACTAGTTCTAAGATCAAAAGTCTAGGATGGTCTGCATGGCTACATTCCTTTGGAAGCTCTTATTACCATGCATGTTTTTGTCTTTTCCAGCTTTCAAGCACATCTTTTTCTTGTCTGGGGCCCTTCTTCCCTCCTTGAAATCAGGAGCAGCACAGCATTTTTTCTCCATTGGCTACTGCATGTATCCTTGCTCACATCTTCTCAGCCAGTGACCTTGCTGAGTCTTTCTGTGAGAACATTTGTGATTATATTGTGCCCACCTAGGTAGTCCAAACTGATCATTCTATTTCAATATCCTTAACTTAATCACATCTCTCATCAGATGCAAAGCCTCTTTTGTTGTGTGAGGGAATTATCAGTGTCTTGGGAGTAAGACACTGACATCCTCAAAGAGGCATTATTCAGCATTTCCCAGCATCTACCTCTGGCACCATGACCACTTTGTACCTTGCTTTCAGAGGAGGTGTGGGAGCACAGGATCTGGCTAACATGCGTGGAACATACATGTAATCTAATGGACCACTGAGTCTTCTGCAGTGGATTCTCTTGGGTAGATTTGTCCAGAGGACATGGGGTTTTAGTCTGTTATCATTTTGCAATATTTATCCAATTACCTCAGTGTCCTTGCCACCACTCCTGTTTTAAGTTCCTAGCCATCCAGTGAAACCATTACAAACTTCATGAATCCAGAGATAATCATACTTCTAACCACTTTCTACTCCAGCCCAATGGACAACACCTGAAAGCACAGCCCACTGAGATTCTTTCTTCTGTGATGTTCTTCAGGTTTACCTGTGAGTGGTTATAATGCTGCAGCCACCACACTCCAGCCATGCCTGGATAATCTACTGATTACCATCACCCTCTTCTGTAGTGGATGCTTGGTAATGATTTTCCTTATGTTGCAGATGGGGTTGTATAGGGTAAAGTTGCTGAACACAGGGACCTCTGCCTGTGTTGGAAAAGAGCATATGAATGGTGCTCTGAAGCCAAGATAATCACAGTGAAGGCAACTAAAGGATATAGGGTGCTGACACTGCCTATTCCAGAGCAATAAAGCTGCCAACCTTAGAGATAAGACAGTTTTCTTCATTGGCAAAATTTACCACTTGGATAAATGGTAAATTATTTTGAGTTCACTCCCAAGGTCCTGCTCAGTTCCCATGCTTGCCTCAGTATCCTCTTCCCTTGTGTGAAAACCAAATAAATACAGGTTGCCTGGAGAAGTTGTCTGTCTCAACCCCCAAGAAATCATGAATTCCATGAGAGGGTTTTGACCTTCCTGGAGCCCTAAAATCATATCAATTGTCTCTTTCATTTAAGCCATTTGCCATTCACTCATTTACAAGGTTGCAGTCCTGGTCAATCTGCAATACCTTTGAGACCTGGAATCCTCACAATCTATTTTGTAACATAAACTCCTTTAGCAAGTGAATTTAACAGGGTTTATATGCAGAGAGAATTCACAAATTGGGCAGTACTAGAATAGGTTCCAAGTGATTCTGGGGCCATGTTGGAAAGCTGGGTCCTAATCTGTTAAGTTCCTAAACAGGTAAAAACTCTTAAGGCTTTGTGTCTTTGATGAGATTTCTGACAAGAAATTTAATCCATCATAAGGAATACAGAATCAGAGAGGAGAGAAGGAGGCAGAGAGAGAAAGAAGAAGGGAGAGAGAGAGAGAGAACAATAATCAACACTCAAGCATGGAGGTGGGCGAGTGACATGATATCAGTGGCATTTAATGAGGCCCTGGGTTTCGTTTATATGATTAACTGGGTTTTCTGAGGAATGTCTTCTCCTTCCTCTGAGGTCATTATTCTTTTACAAGGAAAATGTGTTGACCTACTAAGTCCTTGTTTACTCCCTGGGTGAATGTTTTCTGTTTAGTTTGTTTTGAGACTTTCAAAGTTTTCCAACTGCTCATGCAAGGTCTGCACTTGATGAGGGCCCTAGACCTTATGATTGTGTGCAGAAGTTGTTATATTATCTTGAGCTAAATTTGGAACCACACGCTTGAGAAGATTTTAGCTATAACTAAAGACAAAAAAGTAAAGGAAAAAGGAAAAAAATCATGTCTTTGCTTTTAAAGCCTCTCCACAGGACTGTCAGTGTCTATTTTGCTATCTAACAATGTGATTAAACAACTTTTAAGGACAAAAAAGAAAGGGACAATTTAAAGAAAGTCACAGTTTGTTCTATTTACCATGAGAAAAGGTCAGTAGTCTTTAGTCCTGTTTGGATTTGGGACATCCATAACATACATGTTAACTACTTCAACCTAACCACAGTATGCCTACAACTTGCCAAAATGTTTCCAAGGAACATAAGCACAAATGTTGGTTTTACAGCAATTCCAGGCCATTTTTGAATCTTCTGAGCCTCTCGGGGAACCTATGCCATATGACCAGCAAGCTAATATACTCTTTGGACACTGTGTCAATTCATGTTCTTGAAATGTTGGTCCCACTTAGGGGACCCCAAAACTTTCAATAAAACTTTTCTATCCACAGCCTCATGTGCATCTTTAGGACTGCATTTCCTGTGAATAAGTCACATGTTAACTTTTATACTTTCCTAAAATGCAGTGTCTTACATTCCCCCTGAGAGGAAGCTTCAAAGGACTTGAAGTATTGAAGAAATCCCACATGGTCCTCAGTTGCATCCTGGTTGGTTTCAGCTCACTTCCAAGGTTTGTGAATTGAGGGTAACAGTACCTTACATTTCCTCTTCATGGACATGGTGGAGCCTGTGAAATTGCTAACATGTCCTACTGTACCTGGAACAGTGGTTGTGTTGAGAGAGACAGAGAGACAGAGAGACAGAGAGAGAGGGTACGCACTGCACAAGAGGAGCAGTTCAAACGTGCACATACACTGCGACAGTGACTAGTGACTGCTGGTGACCTCAGAGGTCTCTGTGGAGAGATGCAGCAGTGGAGGGGAGCAGCAGATGTGAGGTACTGCACTGCTGGGTGGTGAGTTCTAGGGGCTCAGTCACGCTGTGGGATAGAGTGCTTGGCTGGGAGCCATTTTAGAGAGGAACCTGTTGAGCTCAGAAGTCAGAGTGGCTATGGGCTCCAGGTAGTGGCTCCCAGCTGGGCTCAGGCCTACAGAAGGTGTGCTCATGGCTGCAGGATGAACGAGTCTGGTCTCAGCCAGAAGACGCAGGTTCACTGAGATTATCTACTGCCCACCAAAAACTATGGCTGGCTTGCTGGGATAAATCAATATGGCTTGATACTCTGTCTCCACATGTTTTCTACCAGTGACAGCAGAGACAAACCTAGAAGTGGGCTTTTTTTCTTTCCTTTTTTCTTGCACTTATGTTGTTTTTGGTTGTTGGTTTTGTTTTACTCTCCTCCATTGTTTGATATTGTTTTTATGTGAATGTGAATGGTGATTTCTAGCATTTTTGTGGTTATGGTTCTTTTTATCTCTTCCTTCTGTCTTTGCCTAAATTCTTCTGCACCAGTTTCCCAAGGTTAGTGTAATTCCTCCTCTGTCCTCTAGCTTTACTTCTAATATCTTTCTCTTATTCCACATTTCTATTTTCATCCCAACCCATTTTAAATTTTAACAGGGCAAAAGTGACATGTAAAGGACTTGTATACTGCATATAACTTTCTGTTTTGCTTTAGATTTGGTTATATAACTACAAATATAGTTCATAAGGTTAAAGGTGTCAAATAAATGGTTAGCTCAGTTTGTCATTTTCTAGGCTGTTTGATGTTTTTATCATTGCTGATGGTACCACTATAGCCAAAAGTGATATAATTGTTCTAAATGGCTGTTCTTCCTGGTATTTGAAGACTGAGATTGACTAAAGGTCACAGAAAATACTGTGGCATAGTGCCAAAGGACCAGGGACTGGGTCAAATAGGCAGCAACTTCTCATGCTCAACAAACTGAAAAGATAGGATCTTGCAACAGACTCAAAATCCAAAAACCATTTATACCTGTAAAATACCTCAGAGAAATAGTCACTGCTTAAGTGTTCTAAACACTAACAATTAAGCAAGTCATCCTAGGTAATTCACAAGTATCAGGAATTAAAACAGAGAAGGAAGAAAATGAGAAGACATGTATACAAGATGCAATCCCTAATATCCAGTTCAACAAAGGCAAACCCAGAAGACAATGAGGTAGGACAATCTGAAAGCGACTCGTGGCTTTTTACCAACAAAGCAATTGAATGAGGATTTAGAAAAAAAAATCAGAAATAACTTCTCAGATAACTACAGAGATGGTGTCCATAATGAAAACCATGCTTAGCAACTCTAGAGCAGATATGGACCAAAAAAAAAAAAAGATGAGTTTAAGAAAATTATGAAAGTCATGAAAGCTCAGCATAGGAAAGAAATGGAATCAATAAGATGGGTTTGAGCAGCTATCTAAGGGAATAAAAATTCCACTTAAAGAATCCATAGCAGGTTGTTTCCAAGGTCTAACTATTGCAAATTTTGCTGTTATAAATATGAGTTCACATCTATCACCGTGGTATGATGTTTTCAGTTCTTCTGGGAATATGCCCAGAAGTGGAATAGCTGGGTCAAATGGGACTTCCAATTCCAGCTTTTTGAGGAATCTCCAGACTGACCTCTACAGTGGTTGTACCAGTCTACACTCCCACCAACAGTGCATAAGAGTTCCTGTTTCCCTGCAGCCTCTCCAGCATTCATCAACTGAGGAATGGATAAAAAAGATGTGGTATTTTTATACAATGGAGTACTACTCTGCTATAAAGAATGATTACATTGAGATATTTATAAATAAATGGATGCAACTTGAGACCATACTCATAAGCGACATAAATCAAACTCACATGTATAAATACTGTACAGTCTCCCTAGTGTAAGAAATGGTAAGAGTACATGAGATTTTATGGTAATCATGGTTCCCCATTATATTTCTTTGAAGTCTTATAATATTTTCATTCAGTGGTTGGAATGGTTTTATTCTGTTTTGTTTGCTTTTATTATGTGTGATGGTATAAACAGCTACTTTGCAGAAAACAAGACATTATGGCAGCCATTGCTGATTTAATATCATCTTGCTTTGAAGTCCTACCATAATTTTGTTCTTCTGTTTCCATTGGTTCTATGATGTTGTGTCTTATTGGATTTTAATAGGTGTGATAGTATAAACAAATTTTTCAAGGAAAATGAAATATTATAGTAGCCATTGTTCATTATTGGTTATTTGGTTTTGAATGTCCTGTAATACTTTCATTCTCTTGAATGGCTTTATTCTATTTTGTTATGTTTGATATTATTGAGTGTGAAGCAATGCTCAACTATTTCAAGGAAAAGAGACATTATGGTAGCTACTGTTGATATCAGGTTGTCTTGTTGTGAAGTGCTATGTTGCTTGCATTGTTTGGTTCTTACTTGCTTTGTTCTGTTCTCTTTTGTTTTGTTCTCTTTAAAATAAAAAAAAAAGAATCCACAGCAGATTAAGTCAATGTAAGAATAGAATCTCAGATATAGAAGAAAAGCTTGAAGTTAGAATGAAAAGAAAGATTTCATAAAAATAGCAAGGGACCATGAGAAATCAATCCAGCAGCTGCTAGATGAGGCAAAGAAGAGTAACTAAAGATTGATAGGAATCAATGAAAAAGCAGGAAATAGCACAAACAACATAAAAATAAAAAGCTGTTTGCAGAAATCATGTCAGAAAATTTCCCTGATAGAGAAAAAGAATTTGACATACAGAAAAGTGATGCACATAGGACTCCAGTTACACACACACACACACACACACACAATCTATAGCCAGGCATATCATGGTCAAGATTCCAGAAATTCAACACAAGAGTAGAATTTTTTTTAGCACCAGGTATTGAACTCAGGAGACCAGGCAGGCACTTATGACACTGAGCTATATCCCCAGTCCAAGAATAGAGTCTTAAAATCTGTTAGAGAAAATCACCTACAAAGGCAAGTGCAACAGAATCATAGCTGAATTCTCAGCACAAACTCTCAAGTTAAGGAGAAGTTGGAGTGAAGTAATCCAAACAATAAAGGAAAACAATTTTCAACCCATATTGATGTACCCCACAAAACTATCTTTCAAAACTGATGGAGAAATAAGATGCTTCCATGACAAATAACATCTGAGGAAAAATTTGACCACCTAACCAGCACTCCAAAATATTTTAAAGGACATTCTAGAAAGAGATAACAAGGACTACAACTCCATGAACCCAACAGAGGGAATCAACAAGGTAAGGCAAACAAATAAACAGAAAGAGACGAAGAAAACAGACGGGATCCAACAACAGGAAAATACCATGACAAGGATAAGTCAATATAAATGAGTTATAGCCATCAATATTAATGATCTCAGTTCTTCAATCAAAATACCCAGACTGGCAGAGTGGATCAGGAAGCAAGATTCAGCAATATGTTGCATAGAAGAAGCACATTTAATTAGAAATTCATAGACTGACAATTGAAGGAATGAAAACAGCACTCCATGGGATAGAAAGCCAGAAAAAAGCAGGAGTAGCTATTCTATTTGTAAAGTGAATTTCAAGCCAAGGCTGATTAAGGGAGATAAAGAACATCCTTGTGAAGGGTAAAATACATGAGAAAGAGAAAACATTCATAAATACATAAAGCAACAAATAAGAGTGCATCCAACTATATAAAACAAATATTAATAAGCATGAAAAATCAAATAAGCCCTTATAAAATTTGTGGGGTTATCTCAATACCCCACTGTCACAAAAAGATACATCAACCAGACAAAATTTCAACAATGAAACATTAGAACTGAAACAAACTTTCTAACAAATGGACTTAGTAGATATGCACAGTGTCCTACCACACAATATCAGAATACATATTCTTCTCAGCTGCACATGGGACATTCTCCAAAATAGACCACATACTAGCTCACAGAACATACTTAAGTAAATGCAAAGGAACTGAAATTATCATAAGCATATTATCAGAACATAGTGCAATAAAATTGGAAATCAACGGCAAAAGAATCTGCAAGAACTTTATAAACACATGGAAATTAAATAGTGCCCTCTGGAACAACCAATGGGTCACAGATGAAATTAAAGAAATTAGACAGTGTCTACAATTAAATGATAATGACAGCACAACATAATGAAATTTATGGGACAAGATGAAAGTAGTCCTAAGAAGGAAATTCATAGCAGTAAATACCCATATTAAGAAAATAAAGCAAGTGCAAATAAACAATTTAATCTTGAACCTCAAACTTCTACAAAAAGAAGAGCAGGCTAAGGCAGAAGCTTGTATGAGGGAGAAAATTATAAAGATCAGAGAAGAAATTAATGCATTGGAGACTGAAATGTGTTCATTAACAATATAGTAATCCAAGCAACCAAATTGATAAATTTGGAATTTAATTAGCTGATCTCAGTGACCACTCATGTGGACCCCTGTTTCAGAGTCTCATTGAGTGACCCTGAACTGGAAAGTTACAGAGTTTTTAAAACAGAGAACCACAAAAAACATCCTGTTGGAAACAATTTAGCTAGAATCTTATATTAATTTTTGGTTGACACCTGAATCCTGCTTCTTTGTTGAGCAGGTTAATTTTTCTCTTGTGGGTGCAGCTCATTCTGCTTTTCTCATGGGACTTGTACTCTAGGTAATTTTCCATTTTTCTGTGTCAAATATTGGTCACTAGTTAAATGCAGGGCTCAAGATGGTGTCAGTTATGCCAAGCTACAACAGAGACTAAGAAAAAAAATTCAAAGAATGAATTAAAGAGCTGGTTCTTTGAGAGGTTAAATAAAAGATTAAATAAAATTGATAAACCCTGGGTTCCTCCCAGCAAGCTGATTGTGGGGCCCCAGGAACTTCCATGTTGGCTACCCCTCCACGTAGGGGAATGGGACAGGCACTTGGGTTCCTCTAATTCCAGATTACAGGGAGGAAGCAGGGCTCCAGTGGGCTTCTCTAGACCTGTGCAGGTACACTGGGGCTTCCATGATGATCAGGAGTACATGGGGGTGAGGATGCTTCTCTCAGCCTGTGTGTCTACCCTGGGACTCCCGAGATAGTGGCAGGCACACAGGGGTGTTTGTCTGATTCCCCTGGTGAGTGATGGCTGCCCAAAGGAATTAAGGGCCTCCAGTGTTGGCCTACAGGTGCACAGAGCTTATCTTGCTGTGTGTCCCTCCTTCTGCTGACCACCTACAGGAAAGGGGCTTCCAGTGGCAATGCGCAGCAGGCGGAGGTAGATCTGCTGGATCTCTCTGCCCACACTGGCTGTCTGCTCTCTGCCCCACTCAGTGAACCCCCTCTGCCACAGTTTAGTTTGCTGGTGGCTGTTGGAGTGCACACAGGGGGAGGGCTGGCCCTCTGCCTTGTAGCTGGTTACCTTTAGGGATATACAATGATGGTTGCCAGAGTGAGTGCAGGAGGGCAGGGCTGGAGCCCTCACTATGGCTGTTAGAGCACCCACAGCTGTACCCACGGGGGTACAGGTGGCCACTGCTGTTGGAGCTGGTTACCAGTGGGGATCATCTCAGATGGCTATTGGAATGCTCACAGGGGTGGGGCTCAGTCCAAGCAATTTCCACTGAATGCTCCCAGCTAGGAGCTGCTGGAGGAAGCCAGCTGCAGTTCTGGTTCTGGGCTTACCCAGCCTGACTCAAAAATGGCTCCCACCCAATCACTTTCTCCTGTGGGGGAACGAGCCCACTGCACTCACCCCCAGCCAGTGCAGTCCTCTGTGTGTGCTGCTCCCCTCCACCACCATGTCTCTTTGCAGGGGCTTCTGGGCTTGCCAACCACCACAGTCACCATGGCTGTACTTCCCCAGGTTCCAACAGCTCCTCTCACACAGTGGGTCCAGCTCCAGGTGAAGGCACTGCTAGTTACTGTGTTCTTCCTTTATGTTTTTCTTTTTTACTCTCTTTGTGGGCTTCTATTCTCACTTAAGGTTCTTCCTGGGTCCAGGGACCCAATTTTTTCCTTCTTGTCTTTCCCATGATGTTACATTCCAGTATCTGGATTGTTTCTCTTAGAGAAACCGTTTATTCTGCTGATTACTGCTCTACCATCTTCCCAGAAGTCTGCAGAGTGTTTTAAAGTAGAACACACTTAATGCCATTCATACATATACACCAAGACACACAATCACAAAATACCTACAGAAAGTGTTCCTAACAGCATTAGTTGTAATAAAACAAAAGCAAAAGAAAGTTCCAGAACTTCACTTGAGTAAAATGAATAACTTACAGTGCACTCATACTGTGGAATACTACACAGCAATGACAGTGAACCATGAAACACATTATGAACACAGGAGGCTAGATAAAAACAGTATATGCTGTGATCTCTCAATTACACGTAGTTAAAATCAGCAAAACAAGTAACTGTTATGGTGTAAGGAGTCAAGCTAGAGGTTTTATCCTTGCTGAGGGAGGGGATGATAAGGCAGGAATACCCTGATAACTTTTGGGAGGTTGTGCTCTACTGATTAAGCTGATTATTTGTTACACAGGTGTACTTCCCTCAATACTCAATAATTAAATTAACAAACGCATTACTGGCTGGAACAAATAGAAGTCAATAAATAGTAGATATTTCACATTAGGATCCAATAACCCCTAAAAGACCTGTATCAGCATACACTTACTGACAGACATTACTAATCAATATTCAGTATTATTCAGACAAGATAAGAGGAACAGCGTTAACAATAAAACTAGATAAGATGTAGGCCCTTTCTTGGGAAATGACAAGGATACAAAGACTGTGAGTGTGAGATTTCCACAGCTCTGACAAGGGACAGCAAGCGACTGGCAGATCCTTGACTAGGAGATTCCTAGGGGAGTGCAACTCCAGAAGAAGACAAGATTGGAGAGGATGAGGGTGGCTTGGGTGGGACTCAGGTGGAGGGGCACACATAAATGCAGAGGAAATTCTGAAAGGCAAACATGAAAATGATGTGAAACCGGGCAGGTCTAGGGAGGTCTGACAATAAACAATAGGAAACAAATGCTAAAGAACCCAGGTAGATAATGCAGACAGAATAAGCTTATAGAAGGAAATCCTTAAAATCAGATCTTTAGCTTAAGCAGGGCTAAGGGGCTCTTTCATTGCATAGACTCTCCTTCATATTTCCTTGTGTTAAAAAAACTAGTTCCCAGCTGACTTATTTCTTGTGAGGATACATTCAGCACAGTGTGGTAAAAAAAAAAAGGAGTCTACACCAACTGGCTGGAGAGGGTCTCATGAAAATCCTGCAGAGAGCAAAAGGCAATTGCCAAGGAATGAGAGGTAAATACCTACCACAAAAAACATTGCTCAGTAGGCACAGAAGATGCTCATCAGCTTTTCAGAGGAATTTACTCACACTTGTTTCTTGAGGAATAGGTAACTATTTTAGTTTTGGTTTTGTTTTACAGCTTTTCATAGAGACATGGTTATAAAGCATTGTTTCTCTACTTCATTAATAACCTCATTAATTCATTAATAATCAGTACAATGACAAATACCACCACTTCAGCAAGAGAAAGGGAGGGGAAGAGTAGGGACTGGGATACCTGGGCTACATATATTTTTCTCCAATGATATATCACGATGTAATTCTTGACACATAAGTGTCCAAAGGGAGGAAAATGTCTAAGAAAGTGCTTACATTTATTTATTCCACACATATTTAAGGCACCGTGCTGTGCCATTTGTGATTCTCTGCCATTAAGATGTATGAACAAGCAAGATACATGGATATGTATGTCTTGCCCATTTTCTTTTGCTATGCTAGAACATTTGCAGTGAGTAAATTTATAAGGATAAGAGCTGTATTTTGACCCATGGTTCTGGAGGTCAGGAAGTTCAAGATTAGGTGAGCACATCTGGACAAGTCCTCATTGTGCTTCAAATCACTATGCAAGTCAGAAAGAGAATTGAGTGTGTGCTGAAGGCAAAACTTCCTGTTTTGCTCAGGAAGGGAGGGCTCACTGTATTGTAAACCTGATTTACAAAAAGTCATCCATTCCCTCGGCTGTGAGAACGTCACAAGATGAAGGCTTTCATCCATTCTTAGAGCTCCAGGCAGGCTGGATCCAGAACCTGTACAACGTGTCATCACTGCTGGATAAGCTTTGCATAATTTCCAGTTTATTTCTCACATTCTTTTTTGGCCCCAGGTGCATAAATTGGGCTGACCTTTTAAAAAACTGGGTCCCCTGGTCCCCACTCTCCATCCAGCTGAGAGGGAAACCATTGCCTTTCCCAGTTTCCTCATGTTTCTGCACCTTATTTCTGAGAAAAAACAGCATTTACATGGAAGCCTTGGGATCCTCGGCCAGGTCTTTGTTTTTCACAGAACAATCTCATCAGAAGTAGTAACTCAGACTTATGTCTGATGAAGCAGTTTACACACACACACACACACGCACACACACACACACACACACACACACACACACACCCTCTATAATTGTTTATGACCAATGAATCAGTAGAAAATCTCCACAACATTCAATTATTATGAAGAAAGTGAAGGGCTTGAACTACTTGGTGTATTATCCTACAGTATGTCACATTTGTAGGTAATGTAAATAGGCATTTTTCAGTTGAATCTCTTAGATTTCATATGGATATTTGAATATATGTATGTGAGTCATGTATACATTTCTTATTGTATCTGCTTTCTAGTTTTCAGTATTTTTATTAGTACATGTTTGCAGTACAGAATGTTTACATTTCTTATGTGCCTGGACACAGTTTAGTACATGTCCATAACATATCTTAGTTCCTCTTTTCACCATATTTTCCCACTTCTATCTCTAGATCCTTTTGCTCTTTTTGAAAGATTAATCTCCCAACTTCTTATTACTTACCTTTTATGTTGCTCTTTTTTTTTAATAATTAGAGCTTTTCACATAGGAGAATCCATGTGATGTTTAAGTCTTTGTGTCTGACATATAGCCTTTAACATTATTGTTCAAAGAGCATCCATTTTCCTACAAATGACTCAAGTTTATCTTTCTTTATGGAAAAGTAGTACACTGGTGTGCAACCATCATATTTTTTAACCATCTTTTAAAATTTATTTATTTTTTAAAAAATTTTTATTTATTTTGAAAAGAAAATATTTATTTTTTAAAAATTTTATTTATTTTGAAAAGAATAAAACCAAATGAAAAAGAAAAGAAAACAGGATTATTCAAAACCAAAGGATGGATATAGCACAAGATTAAAACCACAATACAAGGTGATTTACAATGGTTATTATGATGTCTCTTGTTATATTCAATAGAATTGTCTATATTATCGGGCATAGTATAATTGAACATAACAGTACATAACAATATTAATAAAAACAAAACATTGGAGACATTATAGGACTTCAAAAGCAGGTAATAGTCAAACCAGAAGGGTATCCTAGTGAATCTTGTCATCTTCAGAGTAGTTGCCTATACTCTCAGAGTTGATACTATCAAAAATAGCAGATTTGAATAAGTCAAGACAAAACAGCAGTCTAAGAAATCAGATTCAGATAAGATCAGTCATAATAAGACAGTGTAAGTAATACAGGGCTTCAGATTAAGTTAATAGGAAATTAAGGATGATTACCATAGTATATCATGCTATTTTTGGAATAGCTGTCTGTGCCCTCAAATCTAGTACAAGTAGATAGACTGGAACAGAATATAATCCATCTAAACACAGTGATGAGAATAATGTGGATTTTAAATCCTGATACACTATTAACAATGTCCTCTGTCTTCCTTTTTTAGACAATTCCTTCCCTTTCACTTTCACAGGGTGCATTGTACATTTTGGGTCCCACCAACTCCTTTATTTTACATTAAGAGGGCAACCCACTATTTATCTAAATGGTTCTGAACCTTTTTACCCCAAGCTTGATCTTAAATTGTATTCCTTTACCTACAAAAGCCTCAAGGTTTTCCTTCCTTATGCTGAGTAGTTCTCCACTGCACAAAAGTGTCATGTCTTTCCAACTTATTTGCAGCTGCTGGATGAGCTGCCCCTATTTATCTTTGGTTCCCTATCACATAGAGCATTATTTTCTTATCTTTGTCACTTGGTCCATAAAGCCTCTTTCAGGTTGATTATATTTCCTATACAGAGCATTTTGATGGACCTTATCTCTTGATCCACCTTGCCTATTCTTCTCTTAGTGAGTGTATCAAGGCCATCTGTGTTAGAGATTATAGCAAATCCTCTGCCTCATTTCTGCTATGCTATTGTTCTGCCATTGGTTGTCTACTTTTCTTCTTCATTTCACTATCTGCCTCATTGATTGAAGCCTCTCTGCCACTGTTCCTGAAACCATGTTGTTTTTTGTCTCTCTCTAGAATGTCTTTCAGTATTTTTTGTAGGGTTGGATTGGTGGTCACAAACTCTCCCAGTTCCTCTTTGTCATGGAAGCATCTTGTTTCCCCATTAATTTTGAAAGATGGTTCTGCAGGGTATATCAATCTGGGTTGGAAGTTATTTTCTTTCATGGCTTGGAATACTTCACTCCAAGTTCTTGATTTCATGGTTTGTGTTGAGAAGTCTGTCATGATTCTGATGGGTTTTCCTTTATGATGATCTGTTTCTTTTCTCTGACAGCTTTTAATATTCTGTTCTTGTGTTGAATTTCTGGGATCTTGATTATTATATGTCTGGGTGTAGATCTATTTTGGTTATAGCTGGCAAGATTTCTGAATGCCTCACTTATCTGAATATCATTTCCTTTTCCTATGCTTGGGAAGTTTTCTGATTATTATTTCTATAAATAGCCTTTGTATTTCATTTTGTTTACCCATGCTTCTTCACTCACATTTTTTATTTTTAAGCTATAGTTCCTCTTGTCATGTTCTAGCCTTTGTATTGTTACTTCCTGGTTCCTTGTGACTTTTAAGAGATCTTTCCATTCATGATCAGAAGCTGCAAACCTGTCTTCAAGGTTTGATAGTCTATCTTTAGTTTCTTTCAAGCAGCTTTGCCACTTTCAATGGAATTTTTAATTTCCTGGTAATCTCTTTGAATCTGTCTCATGTATTCTGAATCATTTTTATATTCTTCATTGAAGGTTTTCTTCATTTTTCTATGCTCCTCTAATCTTCTGTGAATAACCTTTGTATTTCATTTGTGTTTATCCCTGCTTCTTCACTCACATTTTTTATTCTTAAGTTATATATCCTTTTGTGGTCTTCTAGCCTTTGTATTGTTACTTCCTGGTTCCTTGTTATTTTAAAGAGATCTTTCCTTTCATGATCAGTCATTGCAAACCTATCTTCAAGTTTTGATAGTCTGACTTCAGTGTCTTTCAAGTAATTTTGCCAGCTTTCAATGGAGTTTTTAATTTCCTGGTAATCTCTTTGAATCTGTTTCATGTATTCTGGATTTTTTAAAAATATTCTTCATCGAAGTTTTCCCTCCTTTTTCTGTGTTCCTCCATTCTTCTATCTGTGTCTTCTTGAGAGGTGCTTAGCATTTCTTGTACTAATCTTCTTACATCTTGCTTTATTTGTATTAGTATTTCTGTGTTGATTTCTTCTATAATTTAATGAAGATATTTCTTTATGCTATCTGATGGTATTTCCCATACTGCATGTTTGCTACCCTTGATCTCTTCTGTATTTACCTCTTCTGGACCCATATTCCCTGGGTTGGTGGCTGGAGACTTTTTCTCATTTCTTTCTCTTGTCATGTTTCTGGTTTCTTCCAGACAGGTGTAATAGTGGAGGTCCCAGGCCCTTTCTGTATTGGTTATGGTTACTCTGAAGTGTGCTGGCTGGGGATTGCTGCCCTCTCCAGTTTGCTGTTGATCACTGAGGTGCAAGCAGGGGTGGTATAGGCTGACCCTTCCCCTCCAAGCCAGTCAGTAGTGGGGGACTTCATCATGTTAGTGTGTCCTGCACAGATGGAACTGATTTGGGACAGTTTTGGGGGCAATTTCATTCCTGGCTATTGGGTCCCAACCAAGGGCATGACCCAGCCCAAGCAGATCCCATTCAATCTGCACTGTGCCATGGGCAGCAAACTGAAGCCACTGTGGTTCCCAGTTCAGGTCCATCCTGCTTGCTTCCAATATGTCATCCAGCTGGTCACCCCCTCCCATGGGAGGACCAAACTCTGAGGACTCACCATGAGCCAGTACAGATCTCCATGCTGGCTCCATTCTCCACTATGACACATCCTCCCACTGAGGGTCTTGGGCTCACCAACCCCTGACTTCAGTATGACCACAAGTCATCTGACTCCAGGAAACCCAGCACAGTGTGGGACCAGCTCTGGTGAGAGCACGTCTGGTTCCAGCCTTCTGTCCACGTTTTTCTTTTCTTATTCTTTTTCTCTTTCCTTAGTTTCTTCCTGGGTCATGAGAATCCCTCTCCTTTCACCTGGTCTTCTCCATGGTGTTATATTCTAGTGTCTGAGCTGTTTTTCTCAGAGAGGCTCTTTACCTTGCTACTTATCAATCCACCATTTTCTAGACTCTCCCTTAAAGTTTATTTATATCCTTTGTAGTTGATCCTTTCTGTTTTTTGTAGATAAAGATTAGCCTGTTTTTTATTTATTTATTTTAATTATTTTGAAGAGAATAAAACTAGATAAAATAAAATAGAATACAGTAAATCAATACAAAACAATGAACATGACACATGAGTTTAAAAGAAACTACAAGGAAATCAATAATAACTACCATAATGCATCTCATTATCATCTAAAGAATTGCCCATACCATCAGGCATAATAAAATCAAACAAAATAGTATAGAATAAAATCAATCAAAACAAAACAATGGAAGCAGTGCAGGACTGCAAAACAAGATAATAGTAAAACAACAATGGTTACCATAGTGCATATTGTTATCTTCAAAGTAGTTGCCATACCATCAGACATGATAGAATCAAACAAAACAAAATAGAATAAAATCTGTCAAAACAATGAAAGCAACACAGAGCTTCAAAACAAGCTAATAGGAAATCAATAATGGCTTCCATAACATATTTTGTTATCTTTGAAATAGATGTCCATGCCATCAAATATAATAAAGTTAGACAAACCAAAGCAGGATAAAACCAAACAAAACAGAACAATGAAAACAACATGGGTTTCAAATCACAATAATAGATTAACAGTGGTCATTGCCTTCCCTTTTATTTTTAATTTTTTTTATTTTAAAGAGAACAAAACAAAGAGGACAGATCCTAGCAGATCAGAACAGAACAATGCAAGCAACACAGCACTTCACAACAAGACAACCGGACATCAACAGCAGCTATCACAATGTTTCTGTCTTTGAAACAGTCAGGCTTAGCTTTATACACAATAATGAAAAACATAACAAAATAGGATAAAGCCACTCAAGAGAATGAAAGTATTACAAGGCATTCCCAACCAAATAAGTGAAGATGAACAATGGCTACTATATTATCACATTTTCCATAAAAATTTGTTTATATTATCATACATCTTAAAATCCAACAAGACACAACATGATAGAACCAATGGTAATAGAAAAACAAAATCATGGTAGGACTTCAGAGCAAGAAGATATTAAATCAACAATGGCTACCATATTGTACTTTCTTCAAAGCAACTATTCATACCATCACATATATTAAGATAAAAAAAGAATAAAACCATTCCAAACAATGAATGAAAACATAAGACTTCAAAGCAATACAATGGGAAACCACAATCACCACAAAATCTTCTGTACACTTGGCATTTCTTACACTAGGGAGACTATATGGTATTTATATATCTGAGTTTTATTTATTATACTTATCACTATGGTCTCAAGTTGCATCCATTTATTTATAAATATCTCAATGTGATCATTCTTTATAGCTGAGTAACACTCATTGTATAAAAATACCACATCTTTTTTATCCTTTCCTCAGTTGATGGGGACTTAGGTTGTTTCCAAGATCTGAGTATTACAAGTTGTGCTGCTATAAACATGGGTGCACATATATCACTGTGGTAAGATATTTTCAGTTCTTCTGGGAATATACCTAAGGGTGGAATAGCTGGGTCAAATGGGACCTCCAACCCCAGCTTTTTGAGGAATCTCCAGATTGACTTCCACAGTGGTTGCAGCAGTCTACCCTCCCACCAACAGTGCAGAAGAGTTCCTTTTTCCTGACAGGCTGTCCAGCATTTGTTGTTGGTAGTTTTGTTGATCCTGACCATTCTTTCTGGAGTGAGATGGAATCTCAGTTTGTTTTAATTTGCATTTCTCTAATGACCAATGATGATGAACATTTTTTCATGTATTTATTTGCCATTTGTATTTCTTCATCAGAGAACTATGTGTTCATCTCGGATGCCCATTTTTGGGTTCGGTCTTTGAATTTTGAGAGTCTGATTTTTTTTAATTCTTTATAAGTTCTAGACAGAAGTCCTTTGTCTGAGGGATAGTTAACTAAGATATTTTTTTCCCAATTTGTGGGTTTTCTTTTCACTCTGCTTGAAATTTCTTTGGACATGCAGAAACTTTAATTAGACATGATCCCAGTTATTGATGCTGGGAAGTTATTTCCCATGCAGTTTGGTTCTTATTCAGGAATTCTCTACCATAACCTCTGTCTTCAAGATTTTTATCTAGTTTGTCTTCCACCAGATTTAGTGTTTCTGTTTTAATACTTATATCTTTGATCCATTTAGATTTTAGTTTAATACATGGTGACAGGCATGGGTCTAGTTTTAGTTTTCATCATAAGGATAGCCACTTTTCCCAGCACCATTTATTAAAGAGACTATCATTCTTCCAGTGAACATGTTTGGCCCATTTATCAAATATAAGGTGGTTGAGTGTGTTTGCAGTTGTGTTTGTATATTCCAGTCTATTCCATTGATCTTAAGGTCTGTTTTTATTCCAGTACCATGTTGATTTTATTACAGCAGCTTTATAGTATAACTTCAAGTCAGGGATTGTGATGCCTCCTGCCTTGCCTTTGCTGCTTAGAATTTCCTTTGCTATTCTAGGACTCTTCTATTTCCAGATGAATTTTAGAAGTGATTTCTCTAGATCTATGAGGTATGTTAGTTGTATTTTCATTGGGATTGCATTCAATCTGTATAACAATTTTGGCAGAATGGCCATTTTCACAATATTTATTCTTCCTATCTATGAACAAATGATATCTTTCCATTTTCTGAGGTCCTCTTTGATTTATTTTTTCAGGGTATTATACTTTTCCCTGTATAACTCTTTTACTTCTTTCATTAGATTAATTCCTAAGTATTTCATTTTTTTTTGATGCTAGTTTGATTGGTATGGCTTCTCATTTCTCTCTCGGTGATTTTGTTGTTAGTGTATAGGAATGGTATTGATTTTTGAGTATTGACTTTGTATCCAACTCTGATGCTAAATTTATTTATTATATCTAGGAATCTTTCAATGGAGTTTTGGGAGTCTTCTATGTAGAGTATCTTGTCATCTGCAAATAATGATAGTTTAACTTCTTCTTTTCTTATCTTTACTCCATTTATTTCTCTCTCTTGTCTAATTGCTCCGGCTAGTATTTCCAGTACTATGTTGAATAGGAACGGAGATAAGGGATATCATTATCTTGTGCCTGATTTCAAGGTAAAGGCTTTCAGTTTTTAGTCATTTAATATGATGCATGCTGTTGGTTTGTCTTAGATGGCCTTTATGGTATTGAGGTAAAGACTATCTATACAATTCTCTGTAAAGTTCTTATCATGAATGGGTGTTGGATCTTATCAAAAGCTTTTTCTGCATCTATAGAAATGATTCTGTGATTCTTACTTTTGGCTCTATTGATATGGTGGATTACATTTATCAATTTATGTATGTTGAACCATCCTTGCATGCCAGGGATGAATGCCACTTGGTCATGATGTACAATCTTCTTGATGATTTGCTGCATCCTGTTTTTATGGAGAATTTTTGCATCTTTGTTCATTAGGGAGGTTGGCCTGTAGTTCTCTTTTTTATTTGGGTTTTTCTCAAGTTTTGGCACTAGAGTAATATTTGCTTCCAGGGATGCCTTAGAGATAATTGCTTCCCTTTCAATTTCCTTGAGCAGTTTGAAGAGTGTCAGCATTAAGTCTTCTTTGTATTTCTTATAGAATTCCACAGTGAATCCATCTGAGCCTGGGCTCTTTCTTGTTGATAGGAATTTCATTACATTTTCAATTTCATTAATAGAAATTGGATTATTCAGCAGTTTAACATCTTCTTGATCCAAGTTTGGTGGTTCATATGTTTCTAGGAATCTGTCCATTTCTTCTGTGTTATTGAACATGTGAGAGTAGAGGTTTTCAAAATAGTTGTTAATGATCTGTATTTCCACAAAGTCCGTAGTGGTTTCACCTTTTTCATTCCACATTGCATGAATTTGAGTCTTTTCTTTTTAAAATTAGGTTGTCTAGGGGCTTATCAATTTTATTTATTCTTTCAAAGAACCAACTCTTTGATTCATTGACTCTTTGTATTGTTTTCTTACTCTCTATTGCATTATTTTCTGCTCTGATCTTTAAAATTTCCTCCCTTTTTTTTGCCTTTGGGCTTGGCTTGCTCTTCTTTTTCTAGATATTTAAGGTGTTGTATCAGGTTATTTGTGTTCAATCTGTTTTCCTAATGTGGGAACTCAGTGCAATAAATTTTCCTCTGAGGACTGCTTTCATTACATCCCACAGATTCCTGTAAGTTGTATTTGTATTTTCATTTGCCTGTAGATATTGTTTAATTTTTTCTTTAATTTCCTCTGTTACCCACTGATTGTTCAAGAGTCTTTTGTTCAATTTCCATGTGTTTGTGAGGTTTTTGCAGTTTCTTTTATCATTGATTTCTACTTCCATGTCTCTATGATCCAATAACATGCATGGAATAATTTAAATTCTTTTGCATTTACTTAAATATGTTCTGTGGGCTACTATATAGTCTATTTTAAAGAATGTCCCATGCACTGCTGAGAAGAATGTATATTCTGATGTTTTTGGATGGAACACTCTGTATATATCTATCCAGTCCATTTGTTCATAGGTGCAATTCTTTTCTGGTATTTCTTTGCTGATTTTCTGTCTAGTTGATCTATCCCTTCATGTCAATGGTGTGTTAAGATCCCCTGTTTTAATTGTGTTATTGCTCATTTGATTTTTTAAAAAAATTTTATTTAAAGAGGGGGGAAGCAAAACAGAAAAAAGGGTAGAAACAATACAGAATTTCAAAAAAAATAAACAGTAAGAAATCACTATTTGATACATTACATATTGTCTTCTTGGATATAGTTGTTCAAGTTACAAAATTAAAACATACAAATCTGACATTCAAACAGTGAAGCTGCAAACAGTTATGTTCACTGTTCCAACAAAAACTTAGTAACATGGTTATCAATCCTACACCCTTAAGTATACATACAGTTATCTCTTTTAGAGCACTTTCTTTTCCTCCTTTTGCTTTTTTAAAAAATTTTTTTAATTTAAAGAATAAACTTTTGAAACAGAAAGAGGGTAGAAACAATACAAAATCTCAAAAACAAAACAAAAAACAAAAATAGTAACTAGTAAAAAATCACTAGTTGAAAATTACATACTTTCCTCTTAGATGCAATTGTTCAAGTTACTAAAGTAAATTACACAAAGTAGACATTCAAACAGTGAGACTGTAGTCAGTTGTGCTCATCCATTCAACTAAAACTTTAGCAACATGGTTATTAATTCCACACACTCAAAATACATGCAGTTATATCCTTTAGAACACTCTCTTTTCCTTTTGCTTTTCTTTGCAATAACTATAATCCATTCTCATAAACTACTTAGAAGTTCTACACATGTATAAGTCTCTACACATATACCTAGCCTTTCTGCATTAGAGGGAGAAACAAATCAAAACAAGTCAGCAATACAAATTCCTAGAGAAACATGAAATGAACATACAAAAACACAGCACTAGGTGATCTACAGTAGTCACTATACTGTCTCCTGTTATTTTCAATAAAATTGTCTCTATCATCAAATATAATATAAACTTAGCATTGCTTTACACTATTAATAAAATCTAAACATTGGAGACATTATAGGACCTCAAAGACAGTTAACAATCAAAGCAGAATGGGTATCCTATTGAATCCTGTCATCTTCAGAGTAGTTGCCCCTACTCTCAGACTCAACACTCTCAAGCATACCAGATTCAAATAAAATCAGTCAAGATAAAACAGTGGTATAACCAATTTTCTCTGTCTTATCTCTGCCATGCTATTTTTCTGTTGTTATTTGTTTACTTTTCTCCTTCATTCCACTGTCTTCCCCTTTCTTTGAGTTGAGGCCTTTCTGCCATTATTCCTGGAACCCTGGTGATTTTCTCCTTGTTCTCTAGAATGTCCTTCAGTATTCTTTGCAGGGTTGGATTGTGGTCACAAACTCCCCCAGTTCCTCTTTGTCATGGAAATATCTTGTCTCTCCATTAATTTTGAGAGACAGTTTTGCAGGGTACATCATTCTGGGTTGGAGGTTATTTTCTTCAGGGCTTGCAATATTTCACTCCAAGCTCTTCTTGACTTGATGGTTTGCATTGAGATGTCTGCTGTGATTTTGATGAGTTTTCCTTGATAGGTAATCTGTTTCTTTTCTCTGACCACTTTTAATATTCTGTTCTTGTGATGGATTTCTGGGATCCTGATTATTATATGTCTGAGTGTAGATCTGTTTTGGTTGTAGCTGGCTGGAGTTCTATATGCCTCATTTATCTGAACTCCACTTCTGTTACCTATGTTTGGGAAGATTTCCTTAATTATTTCTGTGAATAGACTTTTTATTTCATTTGTATTTGTTGCTGCATTTTCATTCACATATTTTATTCTTAGGTTATAAATCCTCTTGTCATCTTCTAGTCTTTGTATCGTTGCTTCCTGGTTCCTTGTTGTTTTTAAGAGATCCTTCCTTTCATGATCATACTTTGCAAATCTATCTTCAAGTTTTGAAAGTTTGTCATTAGTTTCTGTTAAAAGGTTTTGCCATGTTTCAATAGAGTTTTTAATTTCCTGATATTCTCTTTGGATCTGTTTCATATATTCTAGATTTTGTTTATATTCTTCATCAAAGTCTTCTCTCCTTTCTCTGGGGTCCTCTATTCTTTCATTTGTGTCTACTTGAGGATTACCCAGGACTTCTTTTATTAATCTTCTTATATCTTGCTTTACCTGAGTTAGAATTTCAGATTTAAATTCAACGATGAGGTTACAGATGTATTTCTTTATTTCTGATGAGGCTGTCTCTGACATTACAAGTTTGCTGCTCTCAACCTCCTCTGCATTTACCTCTGTTGGACTGACTTTCCCTGGTTCCACAGTTGGGGACCTTTTGCTCTTTCTCTTGTCATGTTTTCAGCCCCCTTCAGACAGGTGGGTGGTGGAGGTCTCTGGGCCTTTTCTATTGCTTACAGTTTTTCTGCAGCGCACTTGCTAGGGAAGTACTGCCCCCCAGTCTGCTGCATATCTGTGAGTTGCACACTGATAGCTGGCTCCTCCACCTATGCCAGTCAACCAGTTTATGCTTCAACAAGTTTGTGTGTTCCCTGGGGATGCCACTGGCCCAGAAAACCCTCTTCCCTGGCTATTGGGTTTCATCCAGGGGCATGGCCCTGCCCAAGCAGATCCCATCAATCTGCTTTGGACTAGGAGTCATCAGCAAATGCTACCTTGGGTTTTGATTCAAGCCGGCCCTGCCCAACTCCAAAATGTCACCCAGCCAATCCTCCCCATTTGGGGAATAGAGTTCCCATCTCTCACCAATGTTCGTGCAGCTCAACTGGCTGTTTCAACTCCCTGTCTCAGCGCCTCCTCCAGCCAAGGGTCTGGAGCTCACCACCCCCACTCTGGGCAGGGCTGAGATCTCAGCTTGCTCATGAATCACTTGACTTTAAGAAGTGCCAGTACAGGAATTGGGGCTTGCCCAGCTCTAGCCCTCTGTCCTTGCTTCTTTTTCTTCTTTCTTTTTTTTTCTTTTTTTCATCAGTTTCTTCCTGGGTCATGAGAATTCCTCTCCTTTTGTTTGGCTTTCTCCATGTTGCCAGATTCCAGCGTCTGAGTTGTTTTTATTTTTTTTTCCTCAGAGAGGCTTTCTTATCATGCTGCCACTCAGTCAGCCATCTTGCAATCTCCCCAGCATTGATTCTTATGAACACTTGCTTAATTTCAGTGGTACTTGTAAGTTACTATGATTATTTTATTAAAGTGAGTTAGGAGATGGGGCTATAGCTCAGGGGCACAGCATCTGTCTGGCAATCATAAGATCCTGAGTTTCATTCCTTTTCTTTTCCACCATTTTCCAAGAAGCCACCACTGTCCATCAAGGCTGCCATGATTGCTGGGGTGTCCACAGACCTCACCCCAACCAGAAAGACATCTACCCTGACCACCTGCTTATTTGATTTTTCATTTCTATTGATACTTGTTTTGTGTAGCTTGTGCTCTGGAATTTGGTGCATATATATTTAAGGTTGTTATGTCTTCTTGAATTTTTCCCCTAACTAGTATGTAGTGACCTTCTTTATCACTTTGGATCATTCTTGGTTTGAAATTCACATTGTATGCAAACAAAATAGCTACCCCTGATTTTTTTGGGGGTGGGCTCCTGTTGCATGGTGTATTGTTTTTCATCCTTTGACTTTCAGTCTATGAATTTCCTTTTGTGTTAAATGAGTTTCTTGTAGACAGTGTATTGTTGGATGTTTCTTCTTGATCCATTCTGACAATCTTTTTCTTTTAATTGGTGAATTGAGGCCATTTACATTAATGGTTATAACTGTTATATAATGGTTTATTGTTGACATGTTATCTTTCTGCTCTTGTATCTTTACCTTTCTATTCTGTTTAATTGTCTTTCTTGCTTAGTGGTTTTTCTTATGTGTATCTAGAATATGTTTCAGTATTCTTTGTAGGTTTGGTTTTGATTATGAAGTTCTTCATCTGTTCTTTGTCATGGAAGTATCTTATTTTTCCATCCATTTTGAAGGACAGTTTTGCAGGGTACATCAGTCTGGGTTGGAAGTCATTTTCCTTTAGGATCTGGAATACTTAACTCCATTGTCTTCTTGACTTCATTGTTTGTGTTGAGAAGTCTGATGTGATTCTGATAGCTTTTCCTTTATTAAGTGATCTGTCTTTTCTCTCTAACAGCTTTTAATACTCTGTTTTTATATTGGATTTCTGATTATTATATGTCTGGGTGTAGTTTTTTTGGTTATGACTATTTGGAGGCCTATATACCAATGTGAATGTCAATTTCCATTCTCATGTTTTGTAAGTTTTTAGCTATTACTTCTGTAAATAGCCTCTTGATATCATTTGTGTTGTTCCTTTCTTTTTCATTTATCCTTATTAATCTTATGTTGGTTTTTTTTTGCATCATCTTGCAGCTGTTGAGTTGTTATTTCCTGATTTCTTGTTATTTTTGAAAGATCTTTCCTTTCCTGTTTACTAGCTGAAATCTTATCTTTGAGGTCTGATATTCTATCTTCAGTTTCATTGAGGTGGTTTTGGCAACTTTCAATAGAATTTTTGATTTCCTGTATATCTCTTTGAATATGCTTCATGTATTCTGTTTGTTTCTTATACTGTTCATTCAGGGATTATATCTTTTTGATTTGTTTCTCTATTTTTAGCTGTGTCTTATTTAGATGTATTCAGTATTTCTTTCACTACTTTTATCATTTCTTATTTTACCTGGGAAATTATTTCTGATTTGATTTCCTTCCTAGCTTCCTGTACTTGCTTCTTTATTTTAGTTGATATCATTTCAGGCATTTCAGATGTGTGGCTAGTATTTTCTTGTATGTACATGGCTCCTAGGCTTTCTTGGGATGGGCCGGAGGTTTGAGATTGTATTTTGGTCTTTTGTTTTGTCATTTTTGTATATTTCCGTGTTTCCAGCTATGTTCCAAAGCTTTCCCTGGGTGTGCTGGAAATCACTTCTGCGACCTCAGCTCCTGGGACTCATGTGGCCTTGGCTTCCCTCATATCATGTGCCTGGCTTTCCGCTTGGTGTGGGCCTGGCTCTCTTGGTTGAATGAAGGTCACTGGGAATGGTCCACTCAAGCCTGAAAAACCTCTGGAGCCTACTCCAGTGTCCTATGGGGCTGGGTGCTAGGAGTGATGGTCCCAGACTCTCCTTGGGCCATTGCCAGCAAGCTGGAACTTACCTCTTAGTAGCATGGGCCTGCCTCCCCTTGTGCACAGGCCTGGCTCCCCTGGTTGAATGAAGGTTGCTGGGTGCAGTCCCATGACTTTCTTATCCAGTCTGCAGCTAATGGGCAAACTACCCTCACTTCTTTCTGGTTCCCTGTCGCATAGAACATTGTTCTCTTTCCTTTGACTTTCATTCTATGAACCCCTTTTTGAGTTTCATGTGTGTCTTATACAAAGCATATTGATGGACCCTGCCTCCTGATCCATTCTGCTTGTGTGTCTTTTTTTGTGTGTGTGTGCATTGAGGCCATCTATATTAGTGATTATGCCCAAAATTCTCTGCCTTATCTTTGCCATGCTACTTTTCTTCCATTGATTACCTTCTTTTCCCCTCCATACCACTGTTTGCCCCTCCTCTGCTGCTGCTCCTGGAAACCAGGATCTTTTAAAAAGTATGTCTCTAGAATGTCCTTCAGTATTCTTTATAGGGTTGGTTTGGTGGTCATGAATGCCTTTAGTTGTTCTTTGTCATGAAATATCTTGTTTCTTCATTAATTTTGAAAGATAGTTTTGCAGGGTACCTCAAACTGGGTTGGAAGTTGTTTTATTTCAGAACTTGAAATATTTCACCCCAAGTTCTTCTTGATTTTATGGCTTGTGTTGAGAAGTCTGTCATGAGTCTGATAGTTTTGCTCTATAGGTGATCTGTTTCATTTCTCTAATAGTTTTAATATTCTGTTCTTGCATTGAATTTTTGGGATGTTGATTATTATATGTCTGGGTGTAGATTTATTTTTCTTATGGCTAGCTGGAATGGTATATGCCTCACTTATCTGAATTTCACTTCCTTTTCCTATGCTTGAGAAGCTTTCCAATATTATTTCTGTAAATAAACTTTTAATGTCATTTGTGTTGACCCCTGCTTTTTCACTCACACCTATTAATCTTAAGTTCTGTTTCTTTAAGTTGTTTTGTAGCCATTGAATTGTTACTTGTCTTTCTTTATATTTTTTAAGAGAGCTTTTCTTTTGCAATTTCTGTCTTCAAGATTTGAAAGTCTGTCATTAGTTTCTTTCCAGGGGTTTCACAAGCTTTCAATGGAGTTTTGTATTTCCTGGCTACCTCCTTGAATCTGTTTCATGTATTCTAAATGTTTCTTATATTGTTCATTCAAGATTTTGCTCACTTCTCTATGCTCCTTGATTCCTCCATCTATGTCTTCTTTAGAAGTGCTTAGCAATTCTGTATTATAGTTTTCATTTTTTTCTTTTGGCTGAGATAGTATTTCTGTTCTAATTTCTTTTATAGCCTCATGGAATTGTTTCTTTATCTTAGTTGCCATCATTGAGAAACTTCAGGTGTGTGATTACCAATCTCTTCTGTGTTTACATCTCCTGGACCAGCTCTGCTTGTGTTGGAAGCCAGTGTCTGCCTTTTGCTTCTTCATCTTGACATATTCCTAGGTTCTTCCAGACAAGTGGGTACTGGAGTCCCAGACACTTCCTGTATTGGCTACAATTTTCTCTCAGAGAGGCTGTTTATTCTGCTGCTTATAATTGCAAGGCTGTTTGGTTCTTCTATTCATTACTGGCTATGGGTATCTGATGGTGGCCATTGGATGTGCTGCTGTATGCCCAGCCTGCTTTAGCTCACAGATGCCTGGTGGAGTGCACATGGGGGCAGGGCTGGCTGCTGCCTCCTTGCTGGTTACTGCTGGTGATCTCTGATGATGGCTGCCAGAGTGCATGGGAGGCAGGGGGCTGCAGCTGCCTCTGGACTGAGCTGGTTACTATTGAGGAAACTCAGTGATGGCTACTGGAATGCATGGACATGTGGCTCAGTCTGACAAATTTCCACCAGTGTGCTTCCAGCTAAGAGCTGCTGGAGGGTGCTGGTTGCTGTTCTAGTTCCAAGGAATCCTGCCATACTCTAAAATGGCTCCAGGTCAATTGCTCTCTCCTACAGAAGGACTGAGCTCTCAGCACTCACCACTAGACAGTGAAGTCCTCTGCATCCACTGCCCTCCTCCACCATCAGTCTGTTTGCAGAGATCTGAAGGCTTGTCCATCACTACTGTCACTGTGACCATGTGTTCCCAGGTTCCGACAGCTCCTCTTGCACAGTGGACCAGGCTCTGAGTGAAGACAGCAATAGCTACTGCCTTTTTTATCACTTAAGTTTTTCTTTTTTACTCTCTCTGTGGGCTTCAATTGTCACTTTAGATTCTTGCTTCATCCTGGGGACCCACTTCCTTTCTTCCTTTCTTCCCTACAATGCTATACACCAGCATCAGGACTGTTTCTCTCAGAGAGGCTGTTTATTCTGCTGCTTACTGTTCTGCCATCCTGGAAGTCCAGCAACATATTTTCTTCATCCATTCACCTGTTGATGGACATAAGTGCTTCCAAGATTTAGGTATTTTCATTTGTGCTGTTATAAATATGGGCATGCAAATATCACTGTAATGTGATGTCTTTAACTCTTTAGAGAAGATATCTAGAATGAAAGTAACTTGATCAAATGGAATTTATAATTTTTCTGATATCTCCATATTTCCCATAATAGTTATACTGGTTTCTATTACATCACAATAGACAAGGGTTTCTTTTTCTCTGCAGCCTCATCAACATTTTTACTATTTGATTACTTGATGTTAGACATTCTTTCTGAAATAAAATTATTGGTTTTATTAAAATTTGCATTTCTCTACTGGGACTAGAGATGTTGAATACTTTAAATATATTTATTGGCCTTTTTTACTTCTGAGAAGTGTTTATTTCAGTTGCCTATTCTTGATTGGTCTTTCCTTTGGGGTTCTAATTATTGGGGTTCTTTCTATGTTCTAGACATTAGTCCTTTGTCTCAAGACTATGTAGTAAAGATGTTTTTCCCACTTAGTAGGCTTTCTTTTCACTCTGTATGTTTTTTCTTTTTTGCACAGAATATTTTTAAGTTGATATGATACATTTTGTGGAATTTGGTGCTATTTCTTGGGCAACTGTGAATTTATTTTTAGAAAATCCTTGCCTTATGCCTATCCCTTCAAAGTTTTACCTATTTTATCTTCCCACAGATTAAGTGCTTCTGTTCTAGCATTTAGACTTTTGATCCATTTTCATTTAGTATTGTAAATGGTGAGAGATACGTGTCTAGATTTGATCATCTTCATGTGGATAGCCATTTTACCTAGCACCATTTATTAGAGAAGTTATCTTTAATTAAGGGTATTTTTTTGACACATTTGTTAAAGGTCAGATCCTGAACAGCTCTGGGCATTTTTTTCATTTTCTATTCTGTTCTGTTAACCCACATACTTATTTTTGTGCCTGTATCATGATAGTTTTATCACTGTAGTTTTAAAATATAACTTGACATCCTGGATTGTGATGCCTCTGGCTTTTCTTTTGTTGCTGAGGATTGCTTTTGCCATTCAGGGCCTATTCTGGTTCTATATGAATTTTAGGGTTGTCTCTCTTGTTCTTTGAGGAATGCTGCTAGTATTTTAATTCAGATCACATTACCTTTGTATATTAACTTTGGGTGTATGGCCATTTTGAATATATTGCTTTTCCTTAACCAGGAGCACTAAGTATGTTTTTTTATTTTCTGATATCTGCTTTCATCTCTTCCCCCCCCCCCCCAGAATACTGCAATTTTCATTATAGTGGTGTTCCACTTTCTTGGTCAGGTTAGTTCACATTTAATTTTTCTTAATGGTGTTGTGAATAGCACTGCCTTCCTAGTTTCCTTTTCCATGAGTTCACTGGGGATGGATAAGAATGTTACTGATTTTGGTATGTAGATTTTGTAAAGTGCTACATTGGTGAATTTAGTTATTAATTCAAGGAGATTTCTGGTGGGACTTTTCAGATCTTCCATGCAGAGAATTATGTCTTCTCCATATAATGATAATTTAAATTGTTCCTTTACTATATATCACTTTCATTTCTTTCTCTTATCTAATTGCTCTGGCTAATATTTCAAGTACAATACTGAATAGGAGTTGTTACAAGGTTATCTTTGCCTTGTGTACGTTTTGGTGTAGAAGCATTCAGCTTTTGACCCTTGATATGATGTTGGCAGTAGAATTGTCATCAATGGCTTTTATCAGTTTGAGATCCTCCAATACCTATTTTCTTCAGGACCTTTATTACAAAAAGATGTTGGATTATGTCAAAACCTGTTTCCACTTCTATTGAGATGATCATGTGACCTTGTCCCTGCCTGTGTTTATGTGATGATTTATTTGTGTAGTTTGAACCATCCTTGTATCCCAGGCATGAAGTCTGCTGGTTCATGATGTATGAACTCTCTGAGGATTTGTTTCATTCTGTTTGCCAGTATCTTGTTGAGAATTTTTGTAACTATGTTCGTTAAAGAATTCTTTCCTATAATTATTTTCCCCCATTCTCTGGTTTTGGAATCTGAGTAATGCTAGTAAGTTTGTGGTTATTCCTTCCCATTTGATTGAAGGGTGTGAGAATAACTGACATTAGATCATCCCCCAAATTAGTATAGAACTCAGCCGATAATCAATTGTTAATTATTTGGTAGTTTTTAAAAAAGCATTCCTGCTTTAACTTCAGTTTTTCATTGGATTATTCAGGTTTACATATCTTCTTTGTTCAGTCAGTTGATTAATAGTTATCTAGGAATCTGCCTATTTCTTCTTAATTTTCCAATTTATTAGAATATAGGCTGTTGAAGCAGTTATTTATTATCTTCTGGATATCACAGTCCATTGTGGTCATACCTGTTTCATTTCTAAATGTATTGATAAGTATTTTTGTCTTCCATTTTTTTGTAAAATGGTCTAAATGTCTATTTATTTTTGTTCTTTTAAAAGCCAGCTGTTCAATTTGTTGATTCTTTGTATTGTTTGTCTCAATTTCATTGATTTCCAGTTTAATCTTTATCATCCCCTTCTTTGTACTAGTTTTCATTTTAGGTTGTTTTCCTAGGACCTTGAGATGCATTGTTTTTTTTACTTATTTGGGCTCACTCTGTTTTCATGGTAGGGGTGTTCATAGCTATGAACTTCCCTCTTTCAGTGTGTCCCATAAGCTCTGGTATGGACTAGCACTATTGCTTGACTCTAGGAAGTATCCAATTTCCTGCTTGGTTTCTTTTGTTATGGATTCCTTATTCAATAGTGTATTATTTAATATCCATACATTTGAATACATTTTTGGTACATCTTGGTGATTTTTAGTTTCTTTGGGCTGTAATCTGGTAATATACATAATATAACTTCAACTTTATTTTTTACTTTCTTAAGCATGCTTTATTTTCTATAGTGGGCTGAGGCAGCTTCTTAGAAATCAGTTGGACTATGGAAGATGGAACCTTCTTCCCAAGCACCACAAGGGATAGGAAGTGCCATTCTGTCCACCCAGGGGAGTTTGGGATGTGAACTTCGTATAGATCAACAGGGCTTCTCTGATGGTATTTCACCTCCTGGGAATTTGAGGAAGAGGTCTCATATGGGTGACAGAGGCCCCCATTCCTTGACTCTCTGACTGTAAAAGAGGAGAGAAGTTCCAAATCCCACAAAAGAACTTGCTTAGAGAGTGCAAATCATCCCTTCTCTCATTCCCAACTCCTAAATTAGCTGCCTGTTAAATCTCAAATTGATGCTCTAATGCAGGGCACAGGGGTGCAGCAGAGTATCTGAGTGGATAAGACCATGGATGAAGACCCCACTCTACCTGCACTTCAATGCTGCCTTGTACTCTTGCTCACCCTGTGGGCTCAGCCTGATTATGTATTCTCTGTGTCTGTAAGGTGAAGATGATGGGAAGGCCTCAACAGGGAGGAAGTATTTAGGACTCTAGGAGGCCTTGGCCCATGACCAGTGCAACATACATGACAGTAAGCCTGTTTTCCAAAATAGTTATGATTATTGCTTTCTCTCTTGGAAGGAAGTAGTGTTGATTTGTCTGCAAACTGTGTTACCGTTTTCAGAAAGGGAGTTGGAAGCTAGATGGTGCTCATGTTTCCTGGCTTCTTAGGAATGTGCAAACAGACTTCACGAGACTTTGGAGCTATGGATCAAATCCTTATTGGGTTTATGGCCACAGGATACAAATGTCATCTTTCAGTAGTTGGAGTATTCTGTTGGATACATTTTCAGGGTAGTCCTCTCATTTCTTTATTTGGCTAGTTGTCCTTTAAAATACATAACAAAATTTGCTATCATCATGTTTAACTGCTCAGTACAGGAATGTTAACCAAAATTTTGATTCATCTTATTCACTAGATGGCATATTTGACTTCTTGATTCTTAAAAGTCAAAAAGACTAAGAAAAGTAAACATTTTGAATTAATTCAGGATATCAAGACAGCCACAATAGCAAAGCTTACAAAAGACTATTTCCAAAATTTTTTTAGAAAGAAGCAAGAATGATAAGTATAAAGTGATGGCAAGCATTATGAAAGGATATGGCAAGTGTCTTTACTGGGTTAAAATTTAAAAGCTTTAAATGCACATTGTATTTTTTGGTCATACCTCATATGTAATCCTGTGCCATTATTTCTGCCTGCCAAATTTACAATCAACCCCAGATGATCACATTACTGTTTTCTGCTGATCAGAAAAACAATTTAAGAATCCTGCATAACTCAAAGCTGTGGATGTGCAGTAATGAGTGTTGAAAAAAGAGACCAAACAGCTTTTCTGTCTTATGCTGGGTAGAATCAGGCAGAGAACCAAACCAGAGCAACAATATCATTGAGATTGCTTGAACAACTGACTTTCTTCAACTCAGTGTGTTCTTTCTGCTCATCCCTAAACTGGACCGTCGCTTTGGCAAATTCCCACCCATACCAGTCTCTAACAATACCAGACAGCACAGACAATTTTTCAAAACAAGTGGTTGGCTTTCTGCTCTGGAAACCGGGAAGCCAAGATGCTTGAGGCATATCATCTTGCATCATTCCTTGCAGCAAGGCCAGCATATATATTCTTGTAAGACAAAACCTGTGCTGAGTTCATTCTTTTATTAGGAACCCACTCCAGAAATAACTAATCTAATCCCTCTGTCAGAGGTGGAATCCATTTAAAGGAAACTACCTCATCATCTCAGAAAAGTATCAAACTTTAATATTGTTAAAAGGGGAATGAAATTTCAAAATGAGTTTTCAAGGGAACAAATGTAAGGACAGATACAACATTGTTCAATTAAACCTGCATTTATTGTTTGAATGAATGAATGAATGAATGAAAATGTGTAAACCCAGGTCTCTATCTGAATATAACAGAACCCACTGTGATGTAATGAGCTCACTATATGTGCAAGAGACAAAAAAGAAACCTGAGAAACCTTAGCAGTGGTGAGTTATGTAAGGCCTGCTTTCTAGATCTTAACTTCCCCTCTGCCTCACTTTCCTCCTCTTGCCTTCAACAGGGACACATAGTAAAAAAGCAGAGAATTTGCTCCACCCCCAGCTTTATTCACTTTCTACAAGACAAATTGACAATAAAGAAGAAGGATCTTAAAGTCATGGTGACTGACCTGTGCTTTGGCATGGTCCCAGGAAGGCTGCTGCAGCCTTAGGCAGCACCCTTTAACTCTATAGAAGGAGGAATGGCATGTTTCCCCGCTCAGAATACTTCCTGTTGGCCTGAGAAATGTTCCTGCAACTAATCATGGCTTGGATCAAGCCAGCCTGAAGATATATTTAGAGGAGTTTTTGCCAAAGATATACATACGTTGCCGGCCGGAGTGGGGGTGGGAGAGAAACAGTGAACTCTGGGTTGTGAGGAGGTTTATCTAGACCCAAGTCTTTCATAGACATCCCTAAAGCAAATCTCTTGCTGCCGCAGGGAATTTCTCAGAAGCACAGCTGTGCTGGAAAGCTCTGGATTCTATGTGGGATATAGAAAATGCATTATTCTATGGGGTAGGAATTGTTGCTTCTTTTCTCTGTTAAGTTTCTATATTTTTCCAGCTTCTACAAAGCACTTTCTCTAGATGGTCAGTCTCAGTGTCTGTGCTCATAGGCATAAGGATTCTCTGTTTCTCATGCTGTTAAGACCCATGGTAGCTACACAGGGCCATGTTTACACAATGCATATGGAAGAGCCCTATGCACCATTGTTGTCCAGACTCATCACTGGAGTGATGATGAAGCTGGAGGTCTACCAATCTATGCAACCATAGCCTGGATTGGTACCAACCTACCCTCTCACCTGTGATTTACAAAGGAAGATGCCCTAAATTGGCGCTGGTCTTTGGAATGAGCACTAGTGTTTCACAGGCAGCTGGATGGGGCTCTTGGAGCTTTAGCAGGCATCATGATCATGTGTTATATTTTAGCACCTTTGATAGCAGTTTTCAATTTTCTGTTCTTATCTAATGGTAGCACTACAGATGTTCTAATGTATCAGTACAAATCTAGTACCTCATAGTTTGAAAGGGCCAAGGGTCTGCACATAGCTTAGGTGGGCACATAGATCCATGTGCCATGATATCATGGTTTTAGATGCAGTCATGTTTGAGGATCAAATGGGAAGGCTCTGCATCAAAGGTCATCTGGTTGGTAGGCAGAATCAGTCTTTTCAGATTGGAGACTGAAGTCATCAGTGTGCAGTGAGATGTTAGCCAGAGTTCTCCACCCTGAGGTTTTATGGACATTCACAGTGTCATGTTATATAACCTTAAATGGTGGGTAATTCCTCAAAGCAGCCACATAGAACAGATGGGACCTAGTGGCCAACATATTTGATATAATCAGTGTAATAGAATTGGAAACACAAATCACATCTAATTTATTACCTTTGCCAGATCTCAACTGAAGGAAATCATGGGTGTTCTCCATATGTGGGGATCACACAGCATCTAACAGCACAAGCAAAGTTCAGGGATCATTGAAAATTTGCCAAGGTACAGGAGAAGATAACAGGAAGACCAGTAAAACTGAGATGTTAGCCTAGAATATAGAAGTTGTTCTGCACACATGAGCTCCAACTTCTGATGCAGGTGACAGCTTGTTTCCCCAGGAGGGGTCCTCTCACCTTCTTTAGCTATACTTCCCTTCTGTGAGAAAAATCCCTCCCCTATTTTTCCCAGGGGTCCTCTGGGACTTCTTGTAGCCTCTTCCTATAGAGATCAATTTCCTGTCATCATCATGATCCAAGAAGTTTATATTTGCAACCCATTGAAAAATTTATTGGAATTCTGCCACTCTATCATTTAGATTGACTTCAATCTAAATGCAATCCTTTCCATGCAATCCTCAAATGAGAATCAAGACACTAAGACATATTTATAATTGGGGTGGGCAAGGGATTGTAAGTCCAGCAGGATGACGATTCATCAGGACAAAGGCCTCAACCCAGGGATTCACCCAGATTTTATAAATTCATGAAGAAAGCAGTGGCTTGAGGATGAGTGACTGTGACAATGGTGGGACATACATGCGTCCTGTGAGTTTGGCTATGTAGGAGGCCTTAAAATACCTTTGCAATATGCAGAGAGAAGCTTATGCAGAAATACCAAGCTGCATAACATAATTGAGGTAGCTTTTAGAGTTTAGGGATGCAATGCTTCAGCTGTGATGAGCAAACTTTTCTGTCCTGGGAAGTCAAATTCTCTTATCTTGTGGCAAGAATGCAGTTGACCACCCTGGAATGGTAGCTCTATATCCTGCTGGGTTCAACCATGTTTTGATGGGAGTCACAGTTGGGGAAACTGACTGTCACTTAACTTCAAAGATCGTGCACCAGCACCTCGGATAACCTTATCTACATTGCATAGAGCCAATTGAAAGGAAAAAGAAATAGCTTAGCCAGGTCTGTACAGTTCAGTACTTGGAGACAAGACCAGGTTTAGCCAAACTGGATATAATTACCCTTTGTTCAAGGAGAGTCCTGCATTCTCCACATCTTCCCATATTATTTATGATACTCTGTTCTCAGGCCAGTCAGGATCTCATCAGAGGAATACAGAGGAATAGAGAGGATCCATGGGCAGACAGTTTTCCTCTTAATATTCTGTCAGATTCAAAAAACAGCAGAGTGCTATTGAAACTTCTGAATGCCATAGATCAGGCTGAATCTTAATCTGGGACCTCTAAGAAATCTTGGACATGAATCAGTGACCCAGACAACTTAAAGTCACAATGAATAATTTGATTAGCAAACTAAGAGCTGTAGTGACTGGCCAGAGGAGACTTCAAGACCACCTAGTATACCCTTCATTGATGTGACTCAGAGGCCTGAGACCAGTGGGAACTCCAGCAGCAGTAAGCCTCCAGCTAGAGTGCATAGACTGGAGAGGCTGGACTAGTGGTATGTAAAATCTGAAGCAAATAACAATATGAACCAACAGGTGGTAAGTTAGGTGAACCAACCTTGTGCTTAGAGACAAAGACATATGGCCTAGAAGTAAGCGGGTAGGGTGTCTCCTTCTGTTTTATTTTCTGTTCCCTTGTCTTTTCTTTATTAAACAGCTGAGGAGAACTCCAGCCACAGAAAACTAATCCCCTACCCCAAATCCAGAGGCAAAGATCAGACTCAATCCTAGAACAAATTCACCTGCAATCTTGGCTACAGTACACATTCTAGGATCAGAGTGGGACCCATTACAGAACTTGCAACCACTAGAGGAATCTCACTGCTTTTATTTTTCTGTCTGATAGGTTTTTCTTTTTGTAGTTAACTGTATTACTGTTTTATTTTTTCTTTGTTTGTTTTTGTTGTTGTTGTTTTGTGCTTTTTTCCATTTTCATTTCTTTTTTTGTTTCTGTTGTTTTGCCTTGCTTTGTTTTCTTTCCATATGCTTGTTGTTTTTTTCCCCCACATGTGTGTTTTTTCTATTTCTTGGTTTTCTTTTTCCTTCCTTTTTCCTTTCTTTTATTTCTGCTTTCTATGTTCTATTCTATCTCATTCACAATTTAAAACACCAACCTTTCTCTTTGTATTATTCTACTTTTCTTTTTCATCTCTTTCATCAACTACCTTGCTTCATTTGATGAGTCTTTCATGTGAGTAAACACTGTCTCTTCTCCTTCTGGTTCACTTGAACACTCCTAGACTTTCTCTTCCTGTCCCTCCCTTTTGTGTTCTACAGTTACCTAAAACTTGGATGATCATCCCATGCACATCACACTTACTGTTACTATATTTAATCTCATCCACCAATCCATCTCTACACTCTTACCTCCTCACCCCATAAAGGGTAATATCACTCTATTAACTGTAAAAATATTGTGTGAGAATTCCTAGTAATAGTTGGAGTATATTGATCCTATGGTTAAAGAAATGAGACTAATTGTTACCATGGTCTGTCAGTAGTCAGGCTGTGCTTGGATAAATGATTATTGCTAACTGTACTACCAGGATGCCTTACCTGTGATAATCAGTTTTTCTGCCTGTATGACAACACTGTGATTACAAGGGGGTCATAACCATCAACATAACCCAACACCAAAAGAACAGACCTTAAGTCAATTCCTAGTAACTCTACCTGCTTAATATATTGGGAGAGAATGTTCATGGGATAGCTAGAAAGACAAAGAACTACTTATATATAAAATACAACATGAATGATAGACATCTCCTACCTAAACCTAGACCTAAGTTATAAAACTATCTAACATAAGAAATATACAAGCATTGACACAAAAGCAAAATAAAGTAAAAAATTGAAAATCACAAGAGGAAGAAGCAAAATACAACCCAAAACTTCCATTCCATCCAGGACAAGTCCAGAGCACAAAGAGATAGAGGAAATCAGAAAGCAAATGATAGAATTCTCTGAAATGATAGCAGCAGAGGTGCAAACACAAATGGAAGAGGCCATAGAAAATATAATATCTAAACTAGAAAAGGAAAAAAACCAATCAAAGACATTAAAGCAGACACAGATGAAAAATACAGGAGCTTAAGAAAATGATGTAAACATGAATGCCTAACATAGATAAGAAATGGAACCAGTGAAGCATATCCAAACAGAAATCCAGGAAATTAAAAACTTCACTGAAAGTATAAACAATAGATTGAATGAAAGGGAGGGTAGAATTTCAGACCTAGAAGACAGGGATGTGACTAGCAACAAGGAAAAGAAAGATACCTTTAAAATAGCAAGGAATAACCAAAAAATATCAATGCAAATGCTGCAAGATTAAGCAAAGTAGAGCAACAAAGGATTAATTGGAGTCAGTGAGAAAGCTGGAGACAGTACAAAAAGTCATTAAAAACCTCTTCACAGAAATGAAGTTTGCATAAAACTTTCCAAACATTGATAAGGAATTTGACATACAAAGAAATGTAACAGAGAACTTCAACAGCTATGACCAAAATAAATAGACACAAATGAATATAGTAATCAAGATTCTGAAAATCCTAAATAGTTAAAAGTAGTGAGAGAAAAGAAAGAAAAACATCTATAAGGAAAACCCCATCAGAATTACAGCAGACTTCTCACTGTACACCCCTAAATCAAGGAGAGCCTGCACTGAGGCATTGCAAGCCCTCAAAGCAAACAATCTTCAACCCAGGTTGATGTACTTTGTGAAACTATCTTTCAAAATCAATGGAAAAAGAAGATACTTTCATGATAAAGAAAAACTGAAGGAATTAATGACCAACAAACCAGCTGTACAAAATTCTCTGAGGATACATTAGAAAGGGATACTGAAGCACACAAACATATGAACACCAATAGGAAGAAAGTGTTGAACAGGGCTAGCAATTAAAGGGAGGAAAAAGCCAGGGAAGCAGTAATAGAAAAGTAATGTGAAAAAGATAAGACAATACATATCTGTTATAACTATCAGTGTAAATGGTCTTAATTCTTCAATAAAAAGAGAGACTGGTGGAATAAAACAAGAAACAAGACTCAACAGTATGCTGCATTCAAGAAACACATTAAAACTTGAAAAGATATTCATAGATTAAAAGTTGAAGGATGGAAAAAATTCTCTGTGTCACAGGAACACAGAAAAAAGCAGAGGTATTGTACTTGCAGACAATGTAAACTTCAAGCAAAAACTGATTAAAAGAGACAAAGAAAGTCACTACATACTTGTTAAGGGAAAACTCCAAGAAGAAGAAATAACAATCATAAATATACATGCACCAAACTGTGGTGCACCAACTATATAAAATAAATATTAACAGGCATAAAAAAATCCAAACAGAATTGTAATGAGGGACATTAATACTGCCCTGTCATAAATAGATGGATCAACTAGACAGGAAATCATCTAAGGCATGTCAGAATTTAACTAAGCCTGTACATAAATGGACATGGTGAATGCCAGCAATGTTCCACCTTAAAACTTCAGAAGACACAATATTTTCAGGTTTCTATGAGAAATTCTCCAAATTGGACCACAAGTTAGCCCACAAAACATGTTTAAGTAAATGTAGAGAAACTGAAATCATCCCATGCCTATGATTTGAACATTGCACAATTAAGTTGGAAATCAATGACTAATGAAATTGTAAAAACTACATAAACATATGAAAATTAAACAACACAATTCTGAGCAATTAATGGATCACAGAGGAAATTAAGATGGAAATTAAATAGTATATGCAATAAAATAATAATATTGGTACCACATACTGAAACTTATGGGATGCAGTGAAAGCAATCTTAAAAGGGAAATTTATAGCACTAAATTCTCACATCAGGGAAAGAGAATGAGTACAAATAAACAACCTAATATTGAATTTCAAACTTCTAAAAAAAAGATAAAGCAAGTCCAAATCTCATACGAGAGAGGTTATTATAAAGATAAGAGCAGAAATTAATGCAATTGAGACTAAGGAAACAGCACAAAGAATCAATGAATCAGAAAGTTGGTTTTTGGAGAGTTAATAAAATTGATAAACCATTAGCCAACCTCATCAAAAAGAGGAAAAAAAAACCCCCATGAATTTAGGTAGTTAGGAACAAAAAAGGGGGAAATCACAATAGATTCTATAGAAATTCAGGAGATCATCAGTACCTGCTATAAGAACCTATATTTTAATAAGATGGAAAAACATAAGAAATGAACACATTTCTAGATACAACTCAATCACCAAAACTAAATCAAGAAGATATAAAAATTCTAAAATATCAGTCAATGAAATTGAAAATGTAATTAAAAATCTACAAGCAAAGAAAAGCCCAGGCCCTGATGGATTCACTGTTGAATTCTTCAAGAAATTTAGAAAAGAACTAATGCTGACACTCGTTAAGCAAATTGAGAAGGAAGTGATATTTCCAAAATCATTTCAGAAGGTAAGAATTAACCTAATTCTAAAACCAGAGAACCCTACCAAAAAAGAAAACTACAGGCCAATCTCCCTAATGAACATAGGCATAAAAGTACTCAATAAGATATTGGAACATAGAATGCAACAAATAATCAAGAAGATTATACACCATGACCAAGTAGGATTCATCCTAGGAATACAGTGATGATTCAACATATGCAAATCAAGAAATGTAATGCATCGTATTAACCGAACCAATGCAAAATCACACGATCATCTCAATAGATGCAGAAAAAGCATTTCACAAAGTCCAACACCCATTCATGATTAAACCCTGCAGAAAATTGCAATAGAGGGTTTTTACCTTCATCTGATAAAAGCTATCTATGATAAACTAACAGTTAATATAGTACTAATTAGTCAAAACCTGCAAGTTTCCATTCTAAAATCAGGAACAAAACAAGGATGTCTACCATCACCTCTCTTATTCAATATATTACTGGAAACATTAGCTACAGCATTTAGACAAGAGAAAAGAAAAGAGATAAGGATGGGAAAGGAAGGAGTTAAATTATTATTATTTGAAGATGACATGATACTCTACATAGAAGACCCCAAATCTCCACCAAGAGATTTTAGATTTAATAACAAATTCTATAATACAGTTAGGTACAATCAGTACACAAAAAGCAGTATCATTCCTGTATGCAAACAACAAACTCACTGAGAGAGAAGTCATGGAAACAAGTTTCACAACAACATCCAGTAAAGTGAAATATCTAGGAATCAACATAATAGAGGATGTAAAAGCCTCTCCATTGAAAACCACAGCAATCTGAAAAAGCTGATTGAGGAGAATATCAGAAAATGAAAAGATATCCTTTGCGTTTGGGTAGGAAGAAGTAATATACTGAAATGGCCTTACTTGCAAAACTGTTGTACAGATTTAATGCAATGTTAATCAAAATTCTAATGCCACATCTCACAGAAATAGAGAAGACAACCCTAAAATCCATTTGGAACCAAAAGAGACCCAGAATAACAAAGATAATTGTGGGCAACAAAGGTAAGGCAGGGAGCATTAGAGTTCAAATTCATTACATTTGAAATAATAATTTAAAGCTCCTGTGACAAAAGCAGTGTGGTACTGGCAATTAAAAGAGATCTGAAGATCAATGTAACAGATTCAAAGATCCTAAAACAACTCCAGACATATGAAGCCACCTTATCTTTGACAAAGGTGCCAAACACATTCACTGGAAGGATGAGCACCACTTTTATAAATGGTTCTGGAAAAACTGGCTCTGCACATGCTGATGATTAGAATTGGGCCCATAGCTTTTAATGTGCACTAAACTAAATTTGAAATGGATCAAAGATCTAAATATTAAAACAAACATTAAATCTGTTGGGAGGTAGAATAGGTAAAACTTTTCAAGGCATTGATGTAAGCAGACTTTACGAATAAAACCTTGATTGCACAGGAACAAAGAAATAACAACTGGGATCTCAACTTATTAAAAAGTTTGTACACAGCAAGAAAAAACCCCAATGTGGTGAAGAGACAACCCACAATGTGGGGAAAATGTTTCCCAGTTTTTCCTCAGTCAAAGGATTACAGTTGAGAACATGTATGAAAATAAAAATAAATCAGACCTCCCAAATGTAAAGATCCAATCCAAAAATCGACATCAGAGATGTATACACACCTCTCAGATGATGAAATACAAACAGCAAACAAATATATGAGCACACCCACTCTGCCCATTTGAGTTTGGACAGCACCATAGAGCTATTCCTCCTTTGTCTTAAGAGAGGTAGAGAATAACAACAAAAATCCAAGAAATCACTGAAGTTGTAGCTGAGAGAACATGTACACTGGATCTCCTGGCCTCACCTCCAATCACTTTTACCCTACACAAACTTTAAGAGTTTTAATTCTGTGACAGGCATGTGTGTTGAAAGTCCAGTGATAATTCAGCACCCTGTCAAACATTACTGTCAATCATACTTAAAAACTCAGTGGGGGAGGCACCCAGGAGGGGGTGTTCATCCTTTAGATTCCAAATTCTTGATTTATTTGTGTTCTCCATTGTACAGTCAGTGCTATGTGCTCCTCAATTTCCTGTCATCCTGACACCACTTTTCTATTTGTACCATGTTTTTGTGAGCATGGACTTACCCTGAGCACATCTTCCTGTGATCCTCAATAAATGTAACTGGTTTTCACCTGCCATTAGATGTACACTTGAAATTCATTGCTTGTGTTACACAAGAGCCTAGGATTTACCTGCTGAATTCATGCTGTGGTACAAAGTTGTTCTGCATCAGCATTTCCAGTAAAGTAGAGAAAAATGCTGTTTTATAAAATGGAGTTACCCTGGGTAAGACATGGCCTGAAAGCCACTATTCTATACAGCACAGAGTAACTTCCAGTAGTAAATACCTGCTGGATGCATCACACTTAGACTAGAGCTAGATAATTCTATGTGAGTTTGAACAAGTCAGAGCCATTATGAGGGACATTCCTTTGAAGTTAAACCCCACCAAGTTTCCAACTAGGCAAAACTGCCTTATCACTGTTCCACCTGGCTCAAAGAGAAGCTCGCATCTTGGGAAAGCTCTAGGGCTGCAAATTTGCACAGGCTGTTTCTAGCCAACCCTGTTGGAGACTGTTGGGAAGTGCATGAGTATCTTGGTTCTGACTCTGCCTGTTTTTCTCTCACAAGGACAAGCCCAGCTTTATAATCCATCTTAAGAGAGGGTTGGAAATGCTGCCTTCATCCAAATATGTGAACATATGGTTTATGTAAGTTAAGAGGAAAGATTTCTTCAAAATGTTAGGGTAGAAGCACACCAGCAATTCTGAGACTCTGAACTCACTGTTCTTTCTCCTTAAATTCAAGCACTAGTACAGATAAACTGATAGGTAACTGTAGCCGTTTCTTTGGTGAATCCATTCTTTTATTGACCATTCATATAAAAAGCTACTTACTAGGCACAGTCTATGATGTAGAGACTATACTTTATGGAAACCATGACAAACAATATGTTTGGCTGACAGAAAGGAAGTCTTCAGAGTCAACTCCAGCCTTTCCAAAGTATGGGCCCAAAATCACATTAACTCACCAATCTGGGCATCAATTTCTTTGTCAAGCAAGGACACCAAACTGGTAGAATCTTGTAAAGTAGAATACACTTAATGCTCTCTCTCTCTCTCTCTCTCTCTCTCTCTCTCTCTCTCTCTCTATATATATATATATATATATATATATATATATAGGATCACAAAAGCACACATACAGGAAGTATTCCTAACAGCATTAGTTGTAGCAACACAAAAGAGAAACAAAATTCCAAAACTTCACTTGGAGTAAAATGAATGACTTACAGTGTATCTGTACTGGGGAATACTATAAAGCAATGAAATTGAACCATGAAACATGTCATGAACAAAAGAGTCCAGGTAAAAACAGTATACACTGTGATCTCTCAACTACATGTAGTTCAAATTGGCAAAACTAGTGTATGGTATAAGGAGTCAAGCTAGAGGTTTTGTCCTTGCTAAGGGAGAGGATGATAAGGTGGGAATACCCTGTTTGCCACTGGTAGGTTGTGCTCTACTGATTAAGTTGATTGTTGGTTTCATAAGTGAGTAAACTTATAAGGATATGAGCTGTATTTTGGCCCATTATTCTGGTGGTCAACAAATTCAAGATCATGTGATCACATCTGGACATTTTCTCATTGTGATTCAAATCACCATGCAAAGCAGAAAGACAAGTGAGTGTGTACTGAAGACAAAACAGGGAGGATGCTCTGTATAGCAAACCTGATTTACAGTAAGTCATCTATTCCCTTGGCAGTGAGAACATCACCAGATGAAGGCTTTTGTCCATTCTTGAGAGCCCCAGGCAATCTGACAATTTACCCCACCCCAGCTTTATTTTATGTTATTATTTTTTTTATTTTAAAGAGGGTAAAACTAAACATAACAAAGCAGATCAGAAGAAAACAATGTAAGTGACACAGATTTCAAAGCAAGACAACAGGAAATCTATAATGGCTGCCATAATGTCTCCTGTTTTCTTCTAAATAGTTGTCTATACCTTCACACACAATGAATTCATACAAAACAAAATAGTATAAAATTGATCAGAAGACAGCATCCCCAGCTTTATTCACTTTCTGTAAGACAAGTTGACCATAAAGAAGCATCCTAAAGTCCTGGTGACTGACCTGTGCTTTCGGATGGTCCCAGTAAGGCTCCTGCAGCCCTAGGCAGCATCCTCCATCCTCTAGAGAAGAAGGAGTGATATGTTTGCCAGTTTTTCAGTGGTCAGGGTTAGGAGGGGTCTTGGAACACACAAGATTTTGCCCAAAATTGAAGGAGAACCTCATGAGTGAAAGACATTAACAGTGTGAGCATCTTCAAGGTGGTTTGGGGCTTGCTTCAGGTGATGGGATGGCCTCCTCCATGAGCAATGGTTTCTACTCTATGATAGTCTAGATCCGTTGTAGAGCACTGGCTATGGACTCCTCCTTCCCTTCCCACTCTGATTTATGGTCACTAGTCCATCTTCCACATCTCACAGTGGCTCTAAACACAATATTATCCTCAACTTTGCAGGGACAAAGGAGTCTAAACTCACTTTCTTTTTCCCTCCTTCACTTAGAGGAGTCCTTCTATCTGGCCCTCTGCACTTGTAGCTTACTCATATTAACAATCTGTCCCTATTGCTGGATGCATATCTCAGTGGTACAAAGTGATGGGATGTTGGGTTGTATCCTGATCAAACTCAGCCCTATTTTGGATATCTGTCTCTATTCTGTCTGTGGCCCATTAAATGTTTTTGTGGCCCTGGTCACAATCAGAGGTGATCTTGTTTGCATTTACTGACTGTCTGCCCCAATTTAGAATGTGAACTCCAATGGTGCAAGAAACACTGTTGGGTTTGTGTTTCCAGCACTGACCTATTGTGTTTACTTCTTGAATGAAAGAATGCATGAATCACTGGGTGAATGGACAGGTGAATGATTGTGTAAATTGATAGGGTAGGAAATGAACAGATGGATAGGCAGATGGATATATGGAAGAAGATGGAAACAGAGACATATCAAAATTTGACCATATGTAAAGGCAGCCTTCCCTGAGTTGAGTCTCTCCTTAGTGTTACCCCAGGTCTCAGGACTCTAAAATCCTCAGATGAACCAAGATGCAGATTTCTAGGTACAGACTTTTGTCATATGTACTATCTCCTGACTCAGCTGACTCCTCAGTGTGTCTGTCTGCATCTCTATTCCATCATCAGTGTACCCTACAGTGATGGTGATGCCTGAGCTCCCCTCCCATCTTCCCTGAAAATGGAAATCATCTGGTGAGATTTAAAAGATTCTGATATTTGAGCTTGCAGACCTTGAACCCAGGCATTGGGGTCAGCTCAACACAGGATGTGGCCAGACTCCCCAGTACATTTGTGTGCTGACAGCAGTACATGAGAAAGGTCACCTTAGAGTGTTTGGTGGGCTCTGGGATCAGCATGAGGCCGAGGTGGATGGCCCACTAATGTGAAAGGGCCTGTTTTCTAGAATTTCAGATGTACACAGACAGATCCCATCCAGTCATCTCTTATATTGTAAGCAATATAAGTACACAAAACTTTTAATTACCTGGGTTGGCACACCCAGTTTATTATGTAGTAGCTTTTCTCATTTGAGATCTCCAAGTCTTTTTTTTAAATTTTATTTTACAGAGAATAAAACAAAAGAGGACAGAACAATACAGATCAGAACAGAACAATACAAGTAACACAGCACTTCACAACAAGACAATTGGACATAAACAGTAGCTACCATAATCTCTTTCTTTGAAATAGTTGAGCATAGCTTCACAAACAATAATATCAAACATAACAAAATAGAATAAAAACATTCAAGAGAATGAAACTATTACAAGGCATTCTGAACCAAATAACAGAAAATGAACACTGGCTACTAAAATATCTCATTTTCCATAAAAATTTTGTTTATATTATTACACATATTAAAATCCAATGAGACACAACATGATAGAACCAATGGTAATAGAAGAATAAAAACATGGTAGGACTTCAAAGCAAGATGATATTAAATCAGCAATGGCTGCCATAATGTCTTGTTTTGTTAAAAGCAGCTGTTCATACCATCACAAATAATAAGGTCAAATAAAACAGAATAAAATCATTCCAACCAATGAATGAAAACATTGCAGTTCTTCAAAGCAATATAATGGGAATCCATTATTACCATAGAATCTTATGTACTCTTACTTTTTCTTACACTAGGGAGACTATGTGGTATTTATACATGTGAGTTAGATTTATGTTGCTTATGAGTATGGTCTCAAGTTGCATCCATTTATTTATAAACATCTCAATGTGATCATTTTTTATAGCTGAGTAGTACTCCATTGTATAAAAGTACCACATTTTTTAAATCCATTCCTCAGTTGATGGGCACTTAGGTTGTTTCCAAGATTTGGCTATTACACATTGTGCTGCTATAAACATGGGTGCACATATATCACTGCGGTATGATGTTTTCATTTCTTCTGGGAATATGCTGAGGAGTGGAATAGCTGGGTCAAATGGGACTTCCAATCCCAGGTTTTTGATGAATCTTCAGACTGACCTTCACAGTGGTTACACCAGTCTACACTCTCACCAACAGTGCAGAAGAGTTCCTTTTTCCCCACAGCCTCTCCAGCATTTGTTGTTGGTAGTTTTGTTGATCCTGGCCATTCTTTGTGGAGTGAGATGGACTCTCATTGTGGTTTTAATTTGCATTTCTCTAATGACCAATGATGATGAACATTTTTTCATTTATTTATTTGCCATTTGTATTTCTTCATCTGAGAACTGTGTGTTCATCTCAGATGCCCATTTTTGGATTGGATTGGGTGTTTGAATTCTTTGAATCATTGATTCTTTGTATTGTTCTCTTAGTCTCTATTGCATTAATTTCTACTCTGATCTTTATAATTTCCTCCCTTCTTTTTGATTTGGGCTTGGCTTGCTATTCTTTTTCTAGATGTTTGAGTTGTAGTATCAGGTTTTTTAAAATTTGTGTTCTGTTTTCCTAATGTGGGAAGTCATTGCAATAAATTTTCCTCTATGTACTGTTTTCATTGCATCCCACAGATTATGGTAAGTTGTATTTGCATTTTTGTTTGCTTGTAGATAAATTGTTTAATTTCTTCTTTCATTTCCTCTGTGACTCATTGATTGCTCAAGAGTGTATTATTCAAGTTCCATGTGCATGTGGGGTTTTTGCAGTTTTTTGTCATTAATTTCCAGTTTCATGGTGCTATGATCTCATGCATAGGATAATTTCAATTCTTTTGCATTTACTTAAATATGTTCTGTGAGCTAGTATATGGTCTATTTTAGAGAATGTCCCATGTACTGCTGAGAAGAATGTATATTCTGATGTTGTTGGGTGGAACACTTTGTGTATGTCTATCAAGTCCATTTGATCACAGGTGTGTTTCAGTTATGATATTTCTTTGCTGATTTTCTGTCTAGTTGATCTGTCATTTTGTGTCAATGGCATGTTAAGGTCTCTTGTTATAATTGTGTTATTGCTTGTTTGATTTTTCATTTCTGTTAATCCTTGCTTTGTATAGCTGGGTGCTCTGGAATTTGGTGCATATATATTTAAGATTGTTATCTCTTCCTCTTGAAGTTTTCCCCTAACTAGTATGTAGTGACCTTCTTTATCTCTTTGGACCTTTCTTGATTTGAAGTTCACATTGTCTGCAAACAGAATAATGACCCCTGATTTTTTTTTTTGAGTTCCTGTTGTAGGAAGTATTGTTTTTCATTGTTAGACTTTCCATCTATGAATTTCATTTTGGGTTAGATGGGTTTCTTGTACACAGCATATGGTTGGACGTTGTTTCTTGATCCATTCTGCCAGTCTTTTTCTTCTAATTGGTGAATTGAGGCCATTTACATTAATGGTTATAACTGTTATACAATGGTTTATTGTTGACATGTTGTCTTTCTGCTGTTGTATCTTTACCTTTCCACTCTGTTTAATTGTCTGTCTTGCTTAGTGGTTTTTTCCTATGTGTATCTAGAATGTGTTTCAGTATTCTTTGTAGGTTTGGTTTTGATTATGAAGTTCTTCAGCTGTTCTTTGTCATGGAAGTATCTTATTTCTCCTTCCATTTTGAAGGTCAGTTTTGCAGGGTACATCAGTCTGGGTTGGAAGTCATTTTCCTTTAGGATCTGGAATACTTAACTCCATTGTCTTCTTGACTTCATTGTTTGTGTTGAGAAGTCTGCTGTGATTCTGATAGGTTTTCCTTTATAGGTGATCTGTCTTTTCTCTCTAACAGCTTTTAATATTCTACTCTTATGTCGGATTTCTGGGATGGTGATTATTGTATGTCTGGGTGTAGTTTTATTTTTGTTATGGTCTTTGGAGTTCTATATGCTTCACTAATATGAATGTCAGTTTCCATTCTCATGTTTGGGAAATTTTCAGCTATTACTTCTGTAAATAGCCTCTTGATATCATTTGTGTTGTCCCCTACTTTTTCATTTATCCCTACAAATCTTATGTTGTTTTTCTTTGCACCCTCTTGCAACTGTTGAATTGTTATTTCCTGATTTCTTGTTATTTTAAAAAGATCTTTCCTTTCCTGTTCACTAGCTGCAATCTTACCTTTGAGGTCTGAAATTCTATCTTCAGTTTCATTGAGGCGGTTTTGGCAACTTACAATCAAATTTTTGATTTCCTGTATATCTCTTTGAATTTGCTTTATATATTCTGTTTGTTTCTTATACTGTTCATTCAGGGATTGTATCTGTTTGCTTTGTTCCTCTAATATTTAACTGTGTCTTCTTTAGATGTATTCACTATTTTTTCACTACTGTTATCATTTCTTCTTTTACCTAAGAGATTATTTCTAATTTGAGTTCCTTTATAGATTCCTGTACTTGCTTCTTTATTTCAGTTGATATCATTTCAGGTATTTCAGGTGTATGACTAGTATTTTCTTCTCTGTATGTGACTCCCAGTCTTTCTTGGTATGGGCTAGAGGTTTGAGATTGCATTTTGATCTTTCATTTTGTCATTTTCCTATATTTCCATGTTTCAAGCATTGTTCCAAGACTTTCCTTGAGTGTGTTTAGAATCACCTCCTGTGCCCTCAGCTCCTGGCACTCACGGGTCTTGGCTCCCCTGGTTGAATGAAGGTCGCTGGGCATGGCCCACTCAAGCCCACGAAGACTTTCAAGGCTAGTCCAGTGTCCTACGGGGCTGGGTGGGCACCCAAGCACTGGGAGCAATGTCCCAAACTCTCCTGGGCCAAAGCCAGGGAGCTGGAACCCCGCTCACTGCCATGTGGGCCCACCTGCCCTCTAAGAGCCTGCTTGTTCCCCTGTTTGGATAAAGGTTGCTGGGCCTGGTCTACCCAAGCTGGTGAAACCTCTCCAAGTTAATCCAGTGTTGTGAGAGCTGTGTGAGCACCCAAGCACCGGGAATGATGTCCCAAACTCCCCCAAGCTAACCCCAGTGAGCTGGAACTTCCCTTGCCCTTGCCGCTGTACAAGCTGGAGCTGGAACTGGGCTTGCAGCCAAGCAGGCCTACCTGCTCTCAGAGCCGGCTTATTCCACTGGCTGAATAAAGGTAGTTGGACATGTTACACTCAAGCTCGAGAAACCTCTGCAAGCTAGTCCAGTATCCTAGGGGGCTGGGCGGACACCCTAGCACCAGAAGTGATGTCCCAAACTCCCTGGAGCCAGAGCCAGCCATCTGGAGCCTCCCTTGCCCTTGCCACCACATGAGCTGAAACTTCCTCATAGCCGTGCAGGCCTATGTCCCCTCTGGGAGTGGCTTGTTCCCCTGGTTGAATCAGACTTGGAGAAGTCTTGTTAGTCCTCCTTTTCTCCAGGGAATAATTAAACCTTACAGAAGGTGAAGTCTAAAGTCTGTATCATCTCGGATGTTAGGAGGTTGGGGAAGATGTTTGGCTTTTCTAGGGCAGCACTCTGCAGTGTCACTTCAGCATATGCCAAAGTTGGATCAGAGAGGGTACTTCAGCCAACACTTGCAGGGCATCTGCTGTCCATGTGGCTATGGTAGGAAGTGTGAGGCCCACTCTGTGGGCCCCGGTGGTCTGGCCTGGCCTTTGCAACTCAGGAGATGAATTCCATGATGCTGTCAGTGGGATGATTTCCTAAAAACTTTGGAGGCTTTTTTCAGGGCTGAGGAGATGAGATAGGGTTCCTGGATGACTGTGAGGTAGAGAGCAAGACCCCAGACCTGAGAGTACTTATATATTTGGCACACAGGCACAGGTCCCATTTGAATACTTATATAACCTGGAAAGCTACTTGCTAGATGGAAGTACCCAGAAGAGCAATGTGAGTATCAATAGTACATTCCAAGCTCCCCAGTACTGTGAAGTATTACACGGTCCTTTAGTAAGTGAGTCACAAGGTGTTCCATGATGGGAATGAATCTTAGTAGTACAGAATTGCATGATGATTTAAAAATAAAGTACTGAGGGCTGATGAGACCCTTGGAGACCTGCAGGGAAGATAACAAAAAATAAAGAGAAACAAACAAATCTCAGGGCACAAGAGGGACCAGGACTCAACTGTCCCATTTTTATTGTTTAGCAATAAATGTAGGCAAAACTGGGAACTGTAGAAAGTAGGTAGATAAGGATTAAGTTAATGAGGAACCAGATTTTCTCTAATCCCAAATGACTGTATGTTGGCACCTTTCCCCAACAGGTGATATCTTGCCTCAGGAGTGCATAATTAGCATTGTCAGTAACCAGGGGCCATGAGGGCTTCCTTGTTTTGAAGCAAGGGCACACCAACCTCAGGATGATAGAGGACTTAAATCACATAGTCAGGACTCTGATAATGTATCACATAGCTTCATCCCCCACAATAAACATAGAAATGTAATAAGTTTTGTCCTACAAATATATGTAGACACAGTGATGGCATGTAAAAGGTAAAGAAAAGAAACAACGGCTTTAGGATCCAGGGTTAGCCCTGCTCTTAGCTGAGGTAGCGTGAGGGTGGGGGAAGATACTGAGGTATTTAGGGTTGGCTGAAGGTCATGTTCAGTGTCCTGACCAGGTTTGGAGAGTGATCATTCTATCGGTGCTCACCGCACTGTTTAAATAATTAGCAGATCTGAGTATGATGGCACAAGCAGTGGAAGGCAGAGCCAGGAGAATTATAAGTTTGAGCCCACCCTAAGTAGGATAGCAATTTAGGGAGATCCTTTTGCAAAATAAGAAATAAGAAGGATTTGCACTAGGATAAAGGTCCTGGGTTCAATCCACTAGGGCAAAGTAGCACAAAACAAAAACAATACAAAATAAACATAATAACTAGTTTACCTACCTATCTACCTACCTACTGCCAGGCAAACAAAAAGCAACATGGAGAATGTCTTAAGACACAACTTTCTGTGGGGTGGCTGGTCAGTGATTGCTACTCAATATAATTCCGATTCTTGTTTTGAGAGAGATGACAACACAACATAAAAGGCAGATGAGAAAAAATTTATTTATTTATTCACTTAAGAGAAAAAAGATGCAGATAAGAAAAACAAAGAGCTAAAGAGATAAACAAACAATAAAAAGTATAGGTTTTCAAATCAAGATGATAGGAATTTAACAATGGTTTTAATATTGCATACTGTTCCCTTCCAAAGGGATGCTCAGGTTACTAGATATAGACATGTTAGATTGATCTAATCATATGTGTATTAACTATTCTTTTCCAAGAACTAATATAATTGGTAGTATAGTCAATTTAACTATCTTATGAATATACATACAGTTATATGTCTTTTTCATTTTAGCTTTCTTCTTTCCTGCTTTCCCCTATCCCAGTTAGTTTTCCTCTTTGAGTAATTTGTTACTTTTACACTGTAATTATTGTAGAGTTCGTATCTTCCTTGCTCTTTTAGTTTCTTGTACTAGGAAGACAATACAGTATTTCCATAGGTGAGCTTGATTTATTTCACTTATGATTATGGTCTCAAGTCACATCCACTTACTAAACCCTCTGCAATCTTTCTTTATACTTGAATAGTACTCCACCTTATAAAAACACAACATCCTTTTTATCCATTTCTTGATTGATTGATTGATTGATTGATTGGGTTGTTTCTAAGATTTGGCTATCACAATTGTACTGCTATAAACAGGGGTACACCTATATCAGTGTGGTATGATGTTTTCTATTCTTCTGGGAAAATACCCAGAAGCAGGATAGCTGGGTCAAACGGCACCTCTACTCCTAGCTTTTTGAGGAATCTGCACATTGATTCCTACAGTGGTTACAGCGACCTACACTCCCACCGAAAATGGAGAACAGTTCCTTTTCTCCTACAAAATGTCCAGCCTTATTATTGGTTTAATTCTTGATCTTGGCCATTCTTCCTGGAGTGATATGGAATCTCAATGTTGTTTTAACTTGCATTTCTCAAATGACCAATAATGCTGCACATTTTTAAATATATTTATTTGCCAATTGTATTTCTTCATCAGAGAAATTTATTCATCTCAGGTGCCTATTTTTGGATTGGATATTTGAACCTTGGGGGCCTGATATGTTAAAATTCATTATATGCTCTAGATAGAAGTCCTCTGTCTGAGGGACAGCTAGATAAGATATTTTCCAAATTTTTGGGATTTCTTTTCCCTCTGTTGGAGATTTCTTTAGACATAAACAAACTTTTTAATAAGATGAGATCCTAGTTATGGATTTTAGGAAGTATTTCCCATGAAGTTTGATTTTTGTTCATGAAATCTCTGCCTACCCTTTTATCATCAAGATTTCCACCTACTTGCTCTTTGAGAAAATTAGCATTTCTTTTTTAATATTTAGATCTTCATCCTATTTCGACTTCAGTTTAGTGCATGGTGATATATATACATCTAGTTTTAGTTTTCAGCATATGGAAAGCCAGTTTTTATAGCACCACTTATTGAAGAGCTATCTTGGTTGAGTGAATATGTGTGGCCACTTTGTGAAAGAGAAGGTGGCTGACTGTGTTTGTAGTTGTGCGTGCATCTTCTAATGTATTCCATTGAACTTCAGGACAGTTTTTTTGTTCTAGTACTATGCTGATTTTATCACAGTTGCTTTGTAGTATAATTTCAAGTTGGGGTTTGTGATGGCTTCTACCTTGCCTTGGTTGACCAGAAGTTCCTGTGCTATTCTAGGTCTGTTTGGATTCTAGATGAATTTTAGGAACCATTTCTCTAGATCTGTGAAATATGCTAATGGTATTTTGACTGGAATTACATTAAATGTGTAAAATAATTTTGTGAGAATGGTCATTTTCACAATGTTTCTTCTTCCTATCCATGGGCAGGGAATGTCTTTCTATTTTCTGAAATCCTTTTCAATTTCTTTTTTCAGAATAATGTAATTTTTAATGTCTAGATCTTTTGCTTCTTTTTTTAGATTGATTCTTAAGTATTTCATTGTTTGGATGCTACAATGAAGAGTGTAGTTTCCCTTATTTCTCTCTCAGTCTGTTGGTTGTTTGTGTACAGGACTGCAATTGATTTTTGATCACTGACCTTGTATCCCACTATATTACTGAATTTGGTTGTTACATGTAGAATCTTTTAATGGAGTTTTGAGGGTCTTCTGTGTAGAATATCATACCATATCATCTGCAAATAATGATAATTTAACTTTTTCCTTTCCTAACCTTATTTCTTTTATTTTGGTGAAAGAAATTTCAAATTGCCCCGTAGGTGTTTACTTACGCAAAGAACCTCCTCTAACCTTGGCTGCTCCAAGGCTGGATAGATAGTATGGTGTTGTATGACTTGAATATGGAATGTAGAATCTCTGATTTCTTCCTATGAGATTGACCAGAGAAGCAGTGTCCTATTCGTACCTGCTGCTGTTTAGTCTGAAATTCCCTCTCTGAAGCCCAACTGGAAAGGCCTTGAGCATAATGAAGATCCACTGAATGGAAACACTTGAGTGAGAATGTGCATCAATACCTTGTGGGAAAGTGTTGGTGCCTCCTTATGCCAGATACTTGCAGTGAAGTGGCCTGTGGGACAGAACATTTCCAATGGAGCAGCTGGTAGAATGAATCAGTAAGAGGGATCTAGTGCATAGAGCTTAGGAGGAAATGGCTAAGAAATGCTGACACCCAGAGTGTCATGTTTCCTGGTTTCTATCCAGCATATAAATAGAGAAATATATTCAAATACTAAAGGAAGATGGGTCTCTCGAATTTCAGTTCAGATCCTTCATCTCCCCATGGAATTCCTGGTCCATATGGGCTGTCATAAGAAATTCCCATATGCAGTGCAACTTATCATTAAACAGGCTTGAATCACCTTGTAAAAGCCTAAGATAATCATGATATGAAGAGGAACACTTTGGCCCCACTTTTTTAGATCTACGGTAGCCCATCATTGTGGGAGCAGATGACAGAGCAGAAGCTCCCATCTCATGGCAGGGGTTGAAAATGAAGGGGAGAAGAAAAGATAGTGCACTTCAAGGACACACCTCAGTGACTTAGCTATTTCTTATTGAACTTCACCTCCTAAAGTTTTCACTTCCTTGTAATAGTAAAAACCAGACCTCTACCACATATACCTTCAGGGAACACTTATGACCCAAACTATAGCATTCTGCCCCTGACCCCCAATGGTTCACATTCATCTCATAATGGAAAATATGGTACACCCACTTGTAAGAGTTCTGAAATTCTAAACTTATCTAGCATTGCTCAACACTCCAAATACAAAGTCTCCTGTGAGACTCAAGGCAAACTGAATTCTGAGATCATTTATGAGTCAAAAGGAAGTTACTTCCTTTGCAGATACTATGGTGGCACAAATGCAAGGCAAACTTTTGTATGCCTGAAAGAAGGAGAAAAAAATAACAAGCAGGGGTCAGATGAAAAAAGAGCAAATCTCAGTAGGGAAAGCACTAAATCCTACCACTCCATTTCTGACATCTAGGGCATTCCACAGAGACATGTGGGTTCCCAATGGCTTGTACTGCTCTATCCTTTGTTTGCATGCCAAGGAGCCATTGTGTTGGCTGAGCCCTGTTCACTGTTCACAACTTACTCTGACAGGTGCTGCTCACTGCATGCTCCTCTATCTTCTGGTCTTCATTGCCCCACTGGCTTCATCCACATAGCTAATAGTTTGTTCCATCAGGATCTTAGGGATTAGGACCTTGAAGCTCACTTTGTAACACCGTAGACTTTCTTTTGAAATCTTGATGGAAGGCTTCATGATTCTACTCAAAAAACCAGCAGCACATGGGCTGGTTACCGGCCAAGGTCTGTGATTTGCTCATTACAACTATAACTGCTGCAGTCTCTGAGTGCCTGGCTAGCACAGAAACTCTTGGCCAAGCAGGGAACTTTGGGATTTCCTTCTCAAAAACATTTTCATGGTTATGTCACTAAGCCTATGACAGCTATATCTTGCAGATTTCTGACGGTCCCTCTAGGCATTTTCTCTGCTTGCCCTGTCCTGGCTTCTTCCACCTCCTAACCTGTTATCAACTGGGTATTCTACTTTTGCATTAAATTCCCATTCCATTTCTATTTTTTAGCTTCCTGCCTCAGCCTCCCATAAGGCTGGTATTACATGTTTGTGCCACCACAGCAAACTATTGGCTTCTTTTTAAAGTTGGTAATCCAAATATGGCTAAATATGTCCAGAAACGTGCTGTTATCTGAATATTGTGCAGACTTGAAATTTTCCTCCAGAAAATAAGTTAGTTTGTTGCCTTTAAAATTGGCTTTCCACAAAGCGTCATGATATAGACAAAAGGCATTGCACTTCTTCCCAAGGTATAATGATGACCAGTTTCCAACATAATTCCAATCATAAATTTCCATCTGAAGTCTAATCAGCAGAGCCTTTACCATCCACAGTCTCATCAGCTTTCTCGTTGTCTGAGCCCACACAAGACTTGCCTCCTATGATCTCATCAGAGAATTCTAGTCTTTCTCTATCTTGCTCTACCATACTTTCTTAAACTTCTCCTATAAACCTCCTCCAAAAGCCCTTGTTATCATTTGATGTAGCTGCAAGGATCTTGATTCTGCTCCCAATTATCTAGGCCAGTCATCTGCGGTTCACCATAAAAAACACTTGAGATAATCAAGTTATAATGACATTTATTTTGGCTTACAATTTTAGAAATTTGGCCACATTACTTTGGGCCTGAGGCAGCTAGTCATGGCAGAAAAATGCATCAGGGAAAAACTGATCACTTCATGGTTGGAGAACAAACAGTGAGACAGAGAAAGAGATCAAATTCTCTTTAAGGATACACGTTTAGTGACCCAAAGACAAGACAGCCTCGTAGATCCCATCTCTTCAAGTAGTGCCAGGATGGATACCAAGCCTTGAACACATATGCATTGGGGGGACACTAAAGATCAAACTAAAGCACTTACACAATAGATTTTCACATGCAGATTTGTTGCCTTTTAGAAATGGGAAATGAAGCTGGTGTGTTTGCTCGCTGCTTTCAGGCACAGTGATTACTCCACTGCAAGCACCCACTAGGTAACAGGTGTATGCTTGAGTTCAAGTGGCAACTGTTGTCGGTAGTGTTTGCTTCCTTATGTACACATGGTTCATCAAGGAGGTGGCACAAGATTATGTCGCACAATCAAACCTTATCTTTAAAGATCAGGGTGTGTAACAGTTTTGAGTATAAATTAAAAATGTAATAGAAGATCATGGGTTGGATATTTCAATAGTAGCCCACAGTTTTTAGAATTATTTTCTGTGTTACTCTTTTGAATGCATATTTTCTATAGACATAGTATCAAATTTATGTATTTTTGGTGGTAGTAAGCATTGAACCCAGTACCTTGCAAATTTTATACAAGTACCCTACAACTAAGATACATTCCCCAGATATTTCTAATTCTATTTTGAGACCAGGATTTGCTAGATTTCCTAGCCTGACCTGAAACTCATAATCCTCTTGCCTCAGTTTCCTGAAATGCTGGGACTATAGTCATGTGCCATCATGCCTGGTTTAAATTAAGTGTTTTTTCTTCAAGTACAAACATACTTTTGAATCCTTGTATTAAATACTTCATGTATATTATTGTGTCTTTCAATTCTATGACTTCACTTTAACCTATTTTTAAAAAATACTTTCTATTTATTATTTTATCCTTTTTGATGAAACATGTTTATAGTATTGTAATTCTTTAAAAATGATTTTCTTTAGTTTTAAAAGTTATCAGTGTAATAGCTGCTTTGAAGTCTTCGTTAAGTTAGCCATGGGGGCTTTCACTATGGCAGTTTTTAATTATGTTTTCCTTTATATGATTCACACATTCTTGTTCTTTGCCTGTCTCATCATTTTTGGTTGTTAAAGGGAAAATTGAAAGTATCACAGCAATTCTGAGACCTGATTTGTTCATTTGTTTTTGATATAAACTGTCTTCACACAGCCCAGTCTAGGTTGGATTTCAAGATTCTTCTGACAGCCTTCTAGATGGAGGAAGTACAGGTGTGTACCTCAGCACTTATCTTTGCAGTAACTCTGGATACTAATTCCTCATCCACTCTTCTTGGTGAGTATTGTTTTCTGTTTAGTTGTCTAATGTTTGGATGTCATATTTCAGTGGTTTATTTGCATCACATCATGATGCTTCTGGCGTCTAGAGGCATGAGTACAATCATCTTCAGGTGATGATGTTTTTGGCAAGGCTGCTTTTACCTTCTTTCCTTGCTGATGCCTTTGTTAAGGTATCTGTCACTGTTGGTGTCATGCAGAGATGTCAGTCTCTACTACCTGCATGCTAGTTGCTCTACTCTATTCAGTAGTGATCTGGGGACAAGACGTTTCTGTTTGCTTCTCTACATCCAGCTTCTGCAGTATGTTTAGTTTTGCTAGTGCCAGGTGCTGTTAGTGCATGGAATCTAATCTTGTTCACCACCTGGAATGTTTTCATTTCACAGTTCTTCTAGCAAAACACATCTTGATGACTTAATGTCTTCCTCAACATTTAAAACCACATGGTGTGGCAGCAGATCATATTTGACAGGTGGGAATCCTATTGTTCCCTTTCTAAAATGATTGTGATTATAGCTCTTTCCAATGGAAAATGCTACATTTTTTAGGGTTCTGCCTCTGCCCCAGGGATAGTGGTTGTTACTTATATCTGAAACTTGAATGTTCATTTGATGCCTTGTGTTTCTTTCTTGGCAATTCCTTTTACTTTAAAACCCTGTTTATGTTTGTAATTGCTTTCTAGTAAATTTTTCCTCTTACCCTGCAAAAACTGGATGTTGGCCAAAGTTGATATAATGCAGAAGCATGCTGTATGAGTACCTGAAATCGATAAACTGAATGTTCTTTGCTGCAATATCCTATTTTAAACCCCAGTATTGAGTATGGTAATCCAAGTATTATAATCCTTTTTCCAGTCTTCCTCACAATCCAAAAAGTTATATTTATAATTCCATTGAGACATTACTGGAATCCCGGCAAATTAATTCCCATCTACCACCTCCAGTGCAACCCATGGCAAGAGTAAAGTCTTTAAGATATATTCAAAGTTAAGGGCAGATAATCCCTGTCAGAATGTGTGGACAAGGACACTGATCTAAGGTCTCTCCCAGAATTTATTATCTTGTGAAGAATGCAGTGGCTCAAAGATAAGTGATATTGAGGATAGTTGGAAATTGGTGAGTAACTTGAACTGGCTGGCCAGGTAGGGAGAAAAGCATCTCTGCAAAATACAGGAGAATGACATGGAGAAAGATCAATCTGCATAACACAATTGAGGTAACAATTTAATTGTTTTTGGAGGCTGTTGTTTCAGTTTCTGATATATAAACTTTTGTTAGCTGGGAACTCATAGCCTCTTTATTTGGAGGCTCATACACAGATTCTGCTTATTATGAGTCAGAAGGTCAGCATAGATGACCCTCTGCAACCCACATGAGGCCTCCTTTTCAGAATGCCAAGGAGCTAAAATACCTTTTGAGCCCATTCCCTTCTGATTTGTGGGAAGGCCCCATCTCGAACTACCCCTGGACTTTCCTGAACACTGTGTGTTCCTTGGGGAGCAAGTTTCTTGAGCTCCCTTTGCCTAGCCGACTTCTAAGAGGTCAGGTCAGTCCCAGTGTGTCAGGCAAGACTAGAAAGTGTGGGTGAGTTGGAGACCTTATAATCAGCCATGTTCTCTTCAGTGCATTTCCAGGCTGGCTTCGCAGGGAGCAAGCTCCTTGCGGGCTCAGACCATGAGTGTCCTGTTACTGGTGCTGCTACAGGCCTCCCCATCTTTCTGCTGGGACTCCTTGTCTGGACCATCTGTAAACATTTGCTCACCACAGATGTCCCCGCTGCCTTGAAACATCCTGTCAGGTTCAGAATTCTGGATTGCGTGGATATATATGTGATGACCCTGGTGAGTGTTTCAGGCTCCACCATGTGTTGGGGTGCAGTCACTGTACCTCCTCCTCTTCTCCTTTCATTTCCTTTTCTTCTCTTTCCAGATTCCCCCAAGACAGACAAGGTAGGAATTGCTACACACTTTTGAATCCATTTTTCTATTTCTCCCTTTTTTACTTTAGTTATTGCTTCCCTCCCTTCTTTTGTTTCTTCCTCATTTGTTCTTCCTTGTGTCCTCATTTCTATTTGTTCTTGTCCTTCCTTTTCTCCTTTCATTCTTTATAGTGTTTGTTCCTCCTTCTTTCCTGTTTTCCCTTTTCTCCCTTTTTTATATTTTTTTCCATTGTTTCCTTTGACCTGTCTTCATTCTAAGCTTTACTCCTTTTCACTTCTGCTCCCTCCTTTTCTTCTTTCTTTACTTGTCTCCTTCTCTCCATTTTCTCCTTATTCATTTACTTCTACCTTGGTTTTTTCTGCTATATTTCCTTCACAACTTATTTCCCTCCTTCTCTCCATTTTTATACTTTATTCTTTCCTTCCATCTGTGCTTCCTTCAGTATTTTCTTTCTCTTTCTTTCTTTCTTTCTTTCTTTCTTTCTTTCTTTCTTTCTTTCTTTCTATGCTTTCTTTCCCCTTTCTTTCATTCTTTCTTTCCTATCCTTCATTCTTTCCTCTCTCCCTCACTAAATCTATCCCTCATTTCTTTCAGTATGAAATAATTACCAAGTGCAATCTATGAACTCTTTTCTGAGGACTGAGACTCAGTTGTTGCACACCAACTACTTGATGGGGACTTATGCTTTCTTCAGTGCACTATCCTCCATCTATTCACTTATCTGTCCCCAAGTGTTTGTCCTGCACAGCAGTAAGTACCTCGAAGGGGGAGTTACTCTAGTCAGCTTTAAACTGGGCTCCAAGCACAGGTCAGGTATTATTTATTGATAAAATCATAAGTAAATTCAGCCACCATTTCAGGGTGGCCCTACCTGCTGGTCTCTGAGCAGGTGTTCAGGGTGAGATGGTGACAGCAGATTAACACCTGCCTAGAGTTGCATAAGACCTGGATACAATGATATTTCTCCATTTAAGAGGCAGGAAAATTGAGTTAATCCCAATGTCCCAACCCTGGGAACCTAGAAGTGGCCAAACATCTCACACTGATTATCTTTGAGTGCAACTTTACAGGAGGAGAGGAAATCTAATGGTTAAAAGCATCAACTGCAGCCAGTGTACATATTCTTGTACTGCTTATTACTAGTTGTGTGATCGTGGGCCATTTGCAAGACTTCTTGTGTCTCAGTTTCATTTGTGAAATGGGGATGATGGGAGCTGTCTCATTAGGTAGGTAACTATATTAGATGACATGTGATAGAAATGAATAGGTTTAGGAATATTGGATTAAAAAGTTCTATCTCTGAACAACTGTTGGAATTTTTTACCATTGGCATGAATCACTTCATGTCTGAGCTCAACCACTGACTAATTGAGAGTTCCAACCTCAGCCTTTTATCTGCTGCTATAACAGTACCACAGAGTATGTAATTTGTAAAGAAGAAAAATGTTTTGGTTCACACATAGGGAAGTTGGGAAGGACAGGAGCATGGTACCAGCAATGGGTACTTTGCAATATTCTCTGGCAAAAAGGCAAGCATGCATATATTTGCAAGACAGCAAACATAGAGTAAACTCATCCTTTTGTTTCAGGACCTCACTGCAGAGATAACTAATCACTTCCTTCACAGCAGATTGCATGAGTCTTGAGAGGACATTGCCTAATCACCTCAGAAAAATTCTAACTCAATACTGTTATGATGTCAATGAATTTACAACATGAGATTTGGAGCAGACAGACATTAAGGTCATAAGCAATATCACTACACAATCAACCATGTGGCTCTGGGACTTGAAAACCCAGCTCTCTACTTGAACACAAGCCAGAGTGCACTGAGATGCAATGAGTGAAATAAACATGTGGAGGAAGAGAGAAACCTGGGATGCCTTAGCCATAGTAGAAGTGGGGAAACCTGCACTCTGGATCCTAATCTCACCTCTACTTTAATTTCCTCTTCCTGCCTTCCACTGGGAATCATACTAGAGAAGCTGAGCATTTGCCCCATGCCCAGCTTTGCCCATTTTGGACAGAAGCCAAGAGAGGATGTAGGAGCTCCCTTGATTTAATGGTGTTGCTGGTTCCAGGAGCAGTTTCCATTGTATGATAGTCTGAGTCCTTGATCATCAATCAGGTATCTACTCTTCCTTCTTTTCCTACTTACCTTATGGCTATTGGCCCAACTTATTTGTCCCAGAGTGATTTTCAATTTGTACATTGTCCTCAGCTCTGCAAGGCCATAGGGACCTTCTCTTGCTTACACCTTTCACCTCCAGGAGAATCCTTCTAACTAGTCCTGCACCCTTGCAGCTCACTCAGTCTCATAGATATCCCCAAGGCTGGGGTAGAACCTTTGCCTAACTTGAGTGAAGTCCTAGCTTCCATCCTCAGCACTACCAAAAAAAAAAAAAAAGTCCATACCTTCAGACATGAACTGAGAACACATCCCATTCATGGGTCTTATACTTGTGAATAGTCTTCATTCTCAGAAGCACCAAGGCTGTTGCCCCAGATGCTGTCCTGAGTTCAGTGAGGATGTAAGTTTTCAAAGGTAAAGCAAGATAGGCCAGCAAATAGTTACTAATCACTTACTGTGAGCCCCTTTCTACAAATGAGGTGCCCAGAAATTTCAGAAAGACCCAGGCCTTCACCTTAAGTGCCTGTCAGTCAATAAGGGAGCTGGAAAATGCAGACAGGAGAATTCACATGGTGGGTAGCTTCAAATGGTGCTAAACCAAGATGCTAGAATAGAGAGTGACTCAGTCGTTGGACTGGGTTCCTCTAATTAGATCAAGTTTCTTCAACAAGTTAGCATTGGAGCCCAGGCCTAGCTGATGTCAGGAGTAGACACTACTCATGGGGAGAAGTTCAATCTGGGCCACCTAGGGCACTTTGGGCAGACGGAAGCCTTGGGCTCTAAAATGAAGGACAACAAAGCCCTCAGTCATCAGGACAGTTAATAGTGCACATCAGGGGAATATTTAAAAGAACAACACAAATGTAACAGACTAAGTTGAACTTAATATCAAAAGAATTATTAGGTAAGGATGTGTAACTTTTATAAATGCAAAGTAGAAGGTTGTTTAAAACTTTGTTTTGCTCATTGCAGCATGTTTAGCATTAGTTTTGGTTTATAATAGTTTTCATCAATACACTATCAGAAAGGCCGAGTGATCCGAAGCCCTAGATTTTGCACCCACAGTGGATGCCTCACTTGCTCTATCCTAACCTGGCCCTATTTAGTCTAATCAATAGGGTGGCAGGGTCAGAGCTGCGGAGCACCAGCAGCTTAGGCCCTGTGGGCAGAAGGACGTCAAGGTGGCAGGTTCTGCTCATCCCAGTCCTCCCCCAGGCTTACTGAGTCCCTCTTAACGTGGTATCAGGTCTCAGGATGCTAAAAGCTCCCAGATGACATAATCTACTGTGGATCTGAGATGTGAGGGTACAGACTTTCTCCTACATGCTGACCCTCAGCTCAGCTGGCCCTGCAGTATGTCTGCTTCTGTTTGCAAACTATCATCACTATTTCTGCCCCCCTCGCTGGGTGCTTTCTGGATTTGAACATGTGAATCACCTGATGTAATTTAGAAAATCTTAATTTCCAAGCCTTCACCAAGAGACCCTGATACCAGGATTTGAGGTTGGCCCTGCAGAGGATGTGGACAGGCTCCCTGGTGCCTCTGTCTGAGGGGCACGGGCTGGGAAGGGCTGATCAGAGGTGTATTTGGCAGGATCTTAGCCCAGTATTGGGCTTATAGCGCAGCCTACTCATATCAGTGGATCTGCTTTTTAAAAGTTCAGATGCATCCCCTTATTCACTGCATATCCTATCCTATCCTCTCTGGTCACTGCTTATTTTCCCATCAATATAAATATACTGCATGATGAATATTTTCAGAGGCATGCTCAGCTTGACTTGCCCTGGTTTTGTCCATTTCTGGTCCCTAAGCCTTCCTGGTGCCCAGTGTAAAATTAATGGGTGCAGGTGAACCCCAAGGTCTGCTTCCTCCCTGCATCTGGGAGATTGGGGCAGATGTCTGGTTTTTCCAAGGCTGAAACTACAAAAGTGGGAGGAGACCAGAATAGGAACAGAGATAGGACATTACCCCATGCCCACCTACCAGCTGCTCTCCCTGAGGCAGTAGGGGGAAGTTCTGGGCCCTCCTCATTGGGCACTCTAGCTTTTTTTTTTTCTTGCAGATTCTTACCACAATGTGTGCCTTTTCCTTGCCCTGGAGACCAATTCTGTGCTGTTGTGTGTGGGGTGAGTATCTGCTTCAGTCTTCAGCTTTTCCATGGGAAGAAGAAGGTGGGAAGGGAGCTACTAGATGATTGTAGAGCAGAGAGGAGTCCTCAGGCAACAGGCACTCATGGACATGCACCGAGGACATAGGTGCACCTCCATGAAGAGTGATAAGAGCCTGGAAAGATGCCTGCTTCAGGGGAGTGTACAGATCAGCCCAGTGACAGTGAATAGGGAATTACGATACCAGAGCTGCCAAGGACTATTATATGATCAACTGGTTAACTGTATCATAGGATGCATTACAATATGAATGATTTTTTTATTTTAAAGAGGACAAAACCAAGGAGAATAAAACAAATCGAAACTAACCAGTGTGATATAAGACTTCAAAACAATATGAAATCAACAATAATTACCATAATGCCACTTATTGTCTCAAAATAGCTGTAGATACCTTCCAATATAGTAAAAATCAAACAGGACAGAACATAATAGAACCAATAAAAACAAAACAATGAATGCAAATAAAGGAACTCAAAAAAAAAAGACAATAGTAAATCCAAAATGGCTACTACAATATATCTTACTGTCTTTGAAATAGCTGCTTATGCCATTGAATATAACAAAATGAAACATAGTAGAACAAAACTCAACCAACAAGAGAATGAAAATGATACAGGACCTCAAAACAAGATAATAGGGAATTAACAATGGCCACCACCTTCAGAAAGCAATCCTCCTTCATATCATGCTGTGTACCGCTATCCTCCGAATAGATGATCAGACCACAGGCCCTAGACCAACAAGGTCAGCGAAACAGCAAAACACCACAGGTTTCCAATTGGATTTCACCTCAATAGCTATCATCACAGCTTTTGCATTTATAGATCAGCTAGTCACTTATGGGGTGGCCCAGGGGAGGTATCCTGGCTATTTGTATGCCAGCCCATGCACTAGAAGGTGCTGGGGTCTGGCTGTCTCCCTCCCAGCCCCCATGGCAGTGGCTCACACATGGTGCTGGTTCACAGGGTGAACCAGCTTGCTTGCTTATTGGTGAATTCTTAGCCCCTCTTCCCCCGGTCCCTGCAGTCCCCTAATGGCACTGACTCATGGGAAAGCCTTGGGTTTGGCTGACTCCTGCTGGCAATGGCCTGTACATTGTGGATGTGAATGAATCTTAACTGCATGCATAAGGAAAATGATCAAAAAATTACACAAAGCCTGATGCTTTAAAAATAGTGTTATGATAATTAAAAACAAACTAATACTATCTAAGAATATCTATGGTTAATACCAAATAATAGAGAAAGGAAATGGGAAGGATGATACACCCCGCACTTCAGGAACCCTCCTCTAGGCAGAGGCAGCACTGAGGCGAGAGAAGATAGTGAGGTGGTCACAGCTGGTTGAAGGTCTCAGTTGTGGCTCTGGCTGTGGTTGGGCTGATGTTTCTGTAGATTCTTATTGTGTCATTAAGTGACTTCCTACTTCTCTACCTACCACCCCAGGCCACACCAGGATCGAGGTGGAGACTGTTTAAAGACACAATTCTGAGTCCGTGGATGCAAGGACTGTGGGGGTAACTCACTAGCATTCTAGTCCTTGTTTCAAGAGATCTCAGCAAGGAAGAGAGCACAGTTTAGACAGGGCAGGTGAGAGAACCAGAAAACTGCCCCTTTGGAGTGCGAATATCTGATGGCCCCCCACTAATCTTGATTGCTCCTAGTGTGAGTAGAGAGTGTAGCTGTGTGACTCCAGCAGGTCATTTTGCATCGCTGACTCTCTGTGGAGACATTGAGGATGGCAGCAATTCTTCACAAATGGTAGCAGTGATTCACACCTGTCTACCACAGAGTCTGAATTTCTGCCACTAGAGCGTGTGTCTCCAAAGACCTTGGGGATAATAAGATCTTTTGCACAGTGAGAACAGAAAGGTGTCAATGCTCCCTGTGAGATCTTATGAGACATCTTATGTCTTAAGAGGTGATAGTTTATGAGAAAGTGCTCAGTGTTTCTTTTATTTTAAATGTTTGAGCAGCCTGGGCCTCTGTGTCCATGCCCTTCTGATGGAAGGATTGGAGGAATGATAAGCCAGAGAAGCTTGTGTCTACCTGTGCTGCGCAGTGTGTGATGCATTGGAGTAGATGTCTCAAAGACACTGAAAAGGGGACATTTTTCTCTCCTGTTTTCTTTTTTTTCTTTTTTGACGACAACTACTTCACCTTGATTTTAGTCTTAGCTGTCTTTCTCCCATACTGACAAGGAGTAGAACAATAACCTGAGGACTGCATCTTTTGCCAAAGATGATAGAGGCCAGAATGGGCAAATATTCCAACTATACACACTGCTGCGCAAACAAAGTTTAACAGGGCAAGGACTGTAGCCTAACTGGAGCTTTACTGAAGGGAACTGGCTATTTGTTGAGAGAGTTACCAAGGCAGTTCTTAGAGAAACTAAGACAGGAGGATCCAAAGTTGGATTTTATCTTTGACAAGTTAGTGATGCAGCCAGATACTGATTCAAACATAAAAACTACTGGAGATTTAGCTTAATCTGAAGACTGATGTTCAATTCCCTGTGCTGAAAGAATTCTTGTTATATAATTGGACAATCAGGTGGTCACAGTCAACTTATTGATTTTCTTTGTGTAGGCATCCTTCTCAAGTACAAACATCCTGGCCTTGTACTTGATTGGTGAAAGGAGGCTGAACTTTGGTTACAACTACTGGGTCACTTTTGCATCACCCTGAAAATACATGCAGTACACCTAATAGGGCTAAAGTCTTTTCGGTACTTGACTGCTGAAAAAAGCACAAGGGTAGGTAGAAAAGACATGAAGAAGTTGTAATGGACAGTAGTAGGCAAACTAACTTTGTGTCCTATCTTTGATCAAAATACTTCTTAAATGATCAGTATATCTATGTTCAGAGATAGGTAGAATCTGTCTCAAAAGTAGGTTAAAGCATCAAAGGAGATACAATTTGAAGAAAGAGATTCTATGGCTTTTATCCCATTTTAGTCACTCATAAGAAGTCTGCTGGCTGAAGGGGAGAGTCAGTGTTCTCAGCAAATGCAGCCTTCAGGTCCCTTGTTATACACCCATAGCTGTTTCTGTTACCAGGTATTAGAGGCGGTGTCAACAGTAAAGCTACTGAGAAACTAGCAGTGTGCTCCCCAGATGGATGAACTGCAAAACCAGTTCTTTCGCACAGGCTCATGGCAAGGGAAGCCAGAGAGCTTATTTGGAATATTTTTCTAGGTGAGAATTTCTCAACTTTTGAATATGCTATGCATCTGTGACTTGATATGAGTCTCAGGGTGGGTCTGTAAGAATAGGCCAAACTGCAAAGTTTATTGCAGTGGTTTCTCTTGTCATTCCAGCTTTGTGCTGGACATCATTGCCCCATAATTGTTCTTAAGTGTCTAAGGACCAGCAGGTGGCTCACTTGCCATTTCTCTGTCATTGCTGCTTGTTCCTCTTCCAAAGCTAGTAGCTTTCCACTGGTATGAGGTTTGGGCATGCATGGGAAGCATGGGAAGTGGAGCCTACACTGAGAATGTAGAATCCTGCAGAGCCAGATTCGACATACTGTTCCTATCACCATAGGAAAGCAGTAGAATACCCGCGGTTACTTCTTAGGGTCATTCTGAAGAATTCATTGGGGAAGGTCTCCTAAGGGTTGCAGAAGACTGCTTTCAGAGGGCCTGTAGCGACACCTTTGGACATTGTTCTTTGTTTCTATTTTACTCTTTAGGTACCGGAAGCTTCCTTACTGCCATTACCCTGTCCTTACCACTGACTGCCTGAATGCCACCATCCACTTCATGAAGAGGTTGAAGAGTTATAATGTGGACCCTTCCCGGGTTGTAGTCTGTGGGGAAAGTGTTGGAGGATATGCTACAGCCCAGATCACCCAGGCTTTGTTGGGCCACAAAGATCTCCCCCAAATCCGGGCTCAAATCCTGATTTATCCAATTATTCAGGGCATCAATTTCCAATTACCATCCATTCAGCAGAACCAAAACGTTCCATTACTTACCCAGGACTTCATGATGATGTGCATTTGTAGATATATGGCCATTGATCTCTCCTGGAAAGATGCCATGCTGAAAGGTGCTTTTATACCCCCAGAAACCTGGAAGAA